>JAODUP010000013.1:637500-912500 GCA_025642065.1 Paralvinella palmiformis | reverse complement strand
ATTGGTATGATTATCTGGATTTTCAATGCAGATGTATTTCATACGTTATGTTGAATGACACTTTAGTAACAAAAATGTACATTTGGAACAAAATAATTTCTTACTTACGTATATCAAACTCTCTTAATACGGCCAGGCAAGTGATCTACTTATTTGACCCGATTAGACAGAAGAACTGATTAAACAAATCCTTGTCTGTTTGAGAAAGTCGATAATAATTCGGCGAAGGGGGTGGCGTCGTCCAGCAGCCGGTCTGCAGTCGGTTTGCAGTCGGTCTGCAGTCGGTTTGACCAGGGGATGCTGTCGGCGCCTATACGTATTCGACCGATTTGAAAGATAGCTTTTATGGCATCGGGTAGATCTGAAGTAGGCGCTGTCAGAGATTGTGTCAAAGTTCGTGCCGAAGGTCGATCCAGAGATCATGTAGACCAGAGAGTGTTTTTGACGACTGAAGGGGATGTCTGAGGATCAGGTTATGAGTGGTTGGATCAAAGAAGAGTGACCGTCCTTTGTGGATGTCATCTTCAGGTGTTATAACCCAATGAAGCCTTATGACAAGGACAAACATAGACTGGCCACTTCAGAGCTGTCTGTCTGTGTATATATCTGTTTGTCTAAGTCGTCTGTCCATCTATCTGTTTGTTAAAAAATGGAAAGAGAAGGGGTTAGACAATTGATATAGATAGATATACAAATAAATATAATTTGTTTATAGATAGATAGAAAAATAGATAATGGGATATATATATATATATATATATATATATATATATATATATATATATATATATATATATATATATATATATAAAGAAGAGAGAGAGAGAGAGAGAGAAAATGGAGAGGGAAAGATAAATAGATAGATAGATATAGTGTGTTTGTGCGCCGTGCGTCCGTGTGTGTGTGTGTGTGCGTGCGTGTGGGGGGGGGTGAGTGAGAGAGAATGAGAGATAGAGAGACAGAGATAATCATCAGTAAACCTATAGACACTCTCAGTATAATTGGCAACAACAGTCTCTCATGTAACCTTATACCAAACCTAATTCCAACGTTTCATCTTTAATACCGTCAATTGAAGGGCCAGATATTGGCAGATCTCTCATTGTCTCGTCGGCAAAGTGCCTCAATTTTCTCTAAGTTTAGAATTAATTTAATAAATAAATTAGACTAATTAGGCACGATATCGGATATCACGGTCAAACAGCGAGAAGCGGTCAATTAAAGAATAACCGAGAATCACTTCTTCAAACGACAAATTAAGAGAATCATCTCTTCTATCCACCCATCTGTCTATCCATCTATCCATTCCAAGATGCACTCACTCACTCACTCACTCACTCACTCACTCACTCACTCACTCACTCACTCACTCACTCACTCACTCACTCACTCACTCACTCACTCACTCACTCACTCACTCACTCACTCACTCATCTCCTCGAGAAGCGGTCAATTAAAGAATAACCGAGAATCACTTCTTCAAACGACAAATTAAGAGAATCATCTCTTCTATCCACCCATCTGTCTATCCATCTATCCATTCCAAGATGCACTCACTCACTCACTCACTCACTCACTCACTCACTCATCTACCCAGACACATTCTAAACAATAACAAGTGACCGCCCCACCCAAGATAACGGTACACATGTTAACAGCTTATTACCCTCAGGGCTAACCCGTCACCTTGCCCAACATCACCCACCGTCAAAGGTCACCTTGACAAGTCTTATTCCAGCAGCATACATCTAACCCTAATTATCGTGTACGGATGATCTAGTGACAGAATGTAAGAACAATTCCGGATCTAGGTCGACCCTTATATTCCGGATTGTTGTCGGTGTCATATTACATAATTCACAATATGTTCACAGCACGCCATGTGTCTATTCTGGATATTGATACCGATGAGAAGTGTACCAGGATCACGCAACGCTATCTGGATACCATCATAATCGTTCTCATGGATCCGATGGTATCCAATATACCGTCTAGGGGTCATTTCATCGGATGTCTAATAGACGGTGTCAAGTGTGATGTATATAACATATATTACAATACAGATCCATGTGTCTCACAGACGAACTGATCCAGATAAGATCTAACAGATAAATAAATGCACGAAGTTTCTAATGAACAAAAAACAAACATCTAACAGACAAACACATCAAACACATATTCGTACCATATTAATATATATATATATATATATATATATATATATATATATATATATATATATATATATATATATATATATATATAGCAGATGCCTTTTTAGGCAACCTCTACTAAACTTGTCCAAGCCCAAGATAAATCTTTTACTACATTCCTCAACATAACATCCCGTTCATGAATACTTAACAAGCATTTCTCGGTACACATTGTCTAATAGATGGTTCGGCGTGCGAGGTGTCTAGCAGACAGATCCCTTCTGGGAGTGTCTAACAGACGGACCCCTCCGCAAACCCCCCGATCTGCCTTAGCTGGCCATCACAGCGAATGATCCAGAGAGAATATCTGCCTCTATTAGTACAAAGACAAATATTTGTCCTTGGATCATCTCCCAGCCCATGTCGTCTGTGCCCGGTCTTATCCCGGATCCAGTGGCCCTCTAATGGATTTTGGCAAAACAATCGCCCGCCATGTCCCGAACAGTTTAACTCGGCGCCATTTCTGGATAGTCTTACACGTCATAATCCTATTGTCCGGGCATGCTTCCGGGAACCACTACTGGTTGCTTTCGACGCGATGTCCGCGGCTCTATTGAGGGCCGCCATTGTTTCCTGGATCGGCCAGGATAGGATATCCTGAAGACCGGTGGAGATGTTTCCGGGATTTGATTTAAATAAATTAAAACGATTTTGTTATCAGATATTTTTTCGGCGTTGTAGTTCAATGGTTATAGTTTAGTAGGAGTTTTAATGAATGGTAAAGTTATTCATCTATTTATATGTCTGTCTGTCTGTCTGTCTGTCTGTCTGTCTGTCTGTCTGTCTGTCTGTCTGTCTGTCTGTCTGTCTGTCTGTCTGTCTGTTTCAATATCAGTATTTAGTAAGTCTTCTCGGCTATCTAGTTGTCAGCTGCTGAGTGAGTATATAAGTGAGGGAATGAATAGGTGAGAAAGTGAGTGAGTCTGTCTGTCTGTCTGTCTGTCCCTCTGTCTGTCTATCTGTGAACAAACGTTTATTTTATTCAATTCTTTCATCTTGCCGCCATAACGCCACCCCGCCAGACATTTTAACGATGAGACTGTCTCGGTATGACTAGTCACAATCCTGGTACAAAAACGGAAACACATTTACGCACGTAAAGCACCCTTCACTCCCTTCTAACTCACACCCTTCCCTCCCCCTCCTCCCGTTCCACCCCCACACGTCTTTTATAACAACCATTCTAGTTATGTAGGCTTAACGAGCTAGAGATATTTTCCCCGTTAACATAATCCTCAACACGTATTTCACTTAACATTCACTAGATTTAGATCTGAAATGTTTCAAGGCAAATAAAACACCGGCATGTCTAGTGTGGATTGTGTTTTTGTTTGTGCGTGTGCGTGTGTGTCTGTGTGTGTGAGACCATTTTGAACATAATCGTGTTGGATTTAAGGCTAAATTAATTATGTCCATATTGGGTATGACCATGTTTCGGTATGACTATGTTTGGGTATGACTATGTTTGGGTATGACCATGTTTCGGTATGACTATGTTTGGGTATGACTATGTTTGGGTATGACTATGTTTTGATAAGACCATCTCACTTTTGTGTCCATAATATCAACATAATAAAGCCATATCTGGTCTCAGATAGGTGTCGCCACTGTCTCCTATTGTCTCCAATTTGTGCAATTATCTACAACAACATGTGCTGTGATCATCGTCATAGAAACAGTCCCTGATAGAGTGTGGTTTGTTTTACGGAAACCTCCCCAAATGGTCTGTGATGAACTTCACAGGATCTCTCCTTTAATGGGCTGTGACTACCTCAATAGAAACATCCCATTAATATATTGCAATTATTTATCCCGAGAAGCTCTCCAAAAATACGGATAAATACCCCATTAATTCACCGTATTTGCCTTAAGAGAAACATTCCACTAATGAAGCGTACATAACTTTCATAGACTGTAAACTCATTCAAAAATAGTTCCCTGATGAACTGTAGTTACCTTCACAGAAACTCCTAGTTAATGAGCTACTGTTAAAGTCACAGAAACATTAAAGAATGGACTATAGTTACCTTCACAGCTACCTTAACATAATAGACATATAGTTACCTTCATAGAAACATTAATATTATGGACTCTAGTTACCTTCATAGTAACCTTAACCTAATGGACTATAGCTACCTTCATAGAAACATTAACCTAATGGACACAAAATTACCTTCAACGAAACATTAACCTAAAGACCTTATTGCTACCTTCATAGAAACTTTAATCTAATGGACTATAGCTACTTTCATAGAAACATTCACCTAATGGACTATAGTTACCTTCATGGAAAGATTAACCTAATGTACTATAGTTACCTTCATAGAAACATGAACCTAATGGATTATCGTTACCTTCATAGAAACATTCACCTAATGGACACGAAATTACCTTTACATAAACATTCACCTAATGGACTATAGCTACCTTCATAGAAACGTTAACCTAATGGACACAGTTACCTTCATAGAAACATTCACCTAATGGACTATAGTTACCTTCATTGTGTAATTGTTCAAATTAAGAGGCTTTTATTCCGGTAACTTATCTTATCTGATCGTTTCGTAATGTCATGTCACGGCGGCCATTATAACGAATAGAACCATTACGGCAATTATAGCATTAGTACCATTAGAATTAGAAGAGCTATTAGAAGCATTAAGCCATTAGAAGCCGGTGTAGTTTTATCAGAGTGAGATCTATCGCCATGTTAACACTAATATCGGTGCGCGTTGTTGATTTAATTTCCAAGATTTACGGGACGATACGGAAGTATTTATAGATTGTACCCAGTATTTACGTGTTGTTTATCAATTAGTGTTCACTTTAGATAGAGCGATAAAGGGGAAGCTTTGAAATAATGATAATACACCAATATAGTCCCAGTAGAGTTAATAATGATAATGGAAATAGTATTTGTGGTAATAATAATTTTAAAAACATCAATTCTCTTATTATTATTATTAGCATTAATATTATTATTAGTAGTAGTATTTCATTTGTAGTAGTTGGAAAAGTAGTAGTAGTAGTAGTAGTAGTAACAGAAATAATAGCTGTAGTATATACGGTCCTTCTTAATTACATTAACGACCTTTGTTGGTACGTTATTTAGAGATGGCCGTTATGAATCCATGTCCGGGGATCATTTATTTAGCGTATGTCTTCAAAGTGTCCACACCCAAACGGGAGCAGTTTGTTATTAGGACATAACTCCACATATAATGGTGTGAGTCCGACTTATTGGGAAATTTATGACGCCATTTCTTGGAGATGGGGACGAGCGGAGAGGAGGACAGACAGGTGTTATTCTATATTGTAATTACTGAAGATAGAATAGGATACAATATCAAAAGGGGGGTAGTACGGTCCAGATGTAACATGTTCCCTTTTTCAAAACGTTGACTGCTCGGTTTATTATCCCTTTAGTCACAATTGTAATCCAGTTCAAAACTGAGTAGTGCTCTATATATATATATATATATATATATATATATATATATATATATATATATCGAAGCGAAATTTAAAAGATATTGTCAACAAAATTGAATTGTCAGTGTCACATTATTTGTATGGCTAAGTTAAGTTATTTCAACATCGATGTAGGTACGGGAGTTAGTCGGTGATACGCGTACCAATACTCGGTTGTCCTCGCCAAATCGGTGCCAGGAAGGGAGGCATACCATGTACCAGTAAGGACCAACAGGTGTTTAGGCCTACGATCCACAAAGCCGTTCGTCCACAATGGGACGCAGTGACCTTTTTATCCCAAACTGACTTGTATTTGCATGTCACGTGAGAATTTGTCCACGTAGAGCACCGAATGAACCCTGTTGCCGAGCTAGTCCACAATCCCTGTGCTGAGTACATTCCGCAAAACCTCTGGTAGAGATGGTGATGGCGGTGGTAGGCCATTTAAATATACTCTAATGGTCGATTTCATCCTAATATGCACCAGATAAATTAGCCGTAAACATTCCATCAGTGACGTCACTGGTACCCCATAGTTTGATCTTCCGGTGACGTTGTTTCTGCGAACTCGACTAATCGTGATATTCCTCTAATCAGTTTGCTATCCTCATGGGAATTCAGTATCCAAGGAGGGGTTAAGTGGAAGGGGGTGGAGGGTATTTCTTTGTATGATTATATTAGAGTATTAAATGGGCTTAAATCTCTCTCTCCTTTTTAAAAAATATATATATATATATATATATATATATATATATATATATATATGTGTGTGTGTGTGTGCTTAAAAACCGGACTTTAAAGCTGGTTCTTGTGGAGCGTTACGTGTGCCTTCATCCCATATAACTAAAGGTTTAGAATAAAACAAAAACGAATTTTAATGAGTAAACGTCATAGTTCCAACAAATGTCATATCCGTCGACGTTTAAGACTCTTTTGTCACAATGTTTAGCGAACCCACAACCAAACAACCAAACAATCGTTTCTATTTACTTATGATGGAGAACGTTCCCATGGCACAGTATGTATTCCATTGTTGACTCATACCTGCCTGTATTTGTGGGTTATATTAACATTTGGTAGTCAACCCTCGGCTATGAGTTCCTGGGTATGACCAACTTTAAGGCTAAATAATCCAAATCAACTCAACATATATACATACATACGTACATAATATGCATACACATATAACGTATAGAACATCTCTGCAGTCATACTACGTCCATTGAGTGAATGAGGGAGTGGGTGAGTTAGTGAGTCAGTGAATAGGGAAGTGAATAAGTCGGCTATTGATTATATGTGACTCAAACGTTTGGCGCAAAGACGTTATTTAACGTCACAACTTTTTTATCGACTATTAATACGCACAAGAAGACAAGAACGATACATAAACTTCGAATAAACCGTAACATAAGATCGTCCCATAACCCCACCCCCACCCCATTCGACATAATGACAAGTTCCCCGTCATCTATCAAGTGCCACATTTTTCTGTTTGTTTTACATTTAATGAGCGGCTAAGCAGGACTTCATCGTCGTGCACAAAATTTGGCGGAAGAAAGTAATATATCTCTCACATCATCATCATCATCATTATCGTCGTCGACGACGTGATGATCATCATTATCATCACCATCACCGTCTCGTATTTAGAGAGCCAAACTGACAATATTATATCTCATCACTTTCGACGTCGTACCCCGGATCCACAGCTGACAGTACAGCTCCTTCCGTTTAGCGTCAACAACAAACTGTCTGGGGCCCTCAACAAACATCGAGTACCTCATCAAGACGTCCCCGAGTGTCGGTAATTGAGGGCCAAGTGTCATGAAGACGAGCACCAGATGCTATCATCATATCATGTCGTTGGTAGACCCCACCCCCCACACTCTATATAGTCTGTTGACGAGATTACAGCCTTAACGCTACTTCTCGCCGTCAATTGACTTTCGACTTAGCTCGAGGTTGGAAGTGGTGTACCCTCCTCTCCTCATGTTGTTGTTGTTATTGTTTTATCGTTTTTTCCTTACGTCTCAGACACGATTCGGTCATTCTCTTCCTTCGTCTCACCGACTTCCGGCCATCGCTGGCAGGAAGACGTCCGTCCCAGTTCGCCCGTTGATCATTTCGTACCATCGTCGTTCCGTGGTGTGGTGTTAAATCGACGTTTGGAGTGTTCGTCCATTTAGCGTTCTCCAGTTCTCTCTCTCTCTCTCTCTCTCTCTCTCTCTCTCTCTCTCTCTCTCCCGATATATATATATATATATATATATATATATATATATATATTATTCATTAATCTATCCTGTTATCTATCTAACTATCTATATATCTACTCGATGCGCAGTTTGACTCACTCACTAACTAACTCACTCACTCAGTCACTCACTCTTTAACACTCTCCTTACACCCTCTCTTTCTCCCTCCCTCCCTCCATCCCTCATTCCTTCCTTCCATCCTTGGCACTCTCTCCCACCTCCCCTTCTCTCTCCCCTATTTCTCTATTCACTTTTCAGGCCATTATCTTTCTGTAATCATGACCATTAAGCGCCAGCTATCCTACCATCAGCTCTTTTTGTCATCGCCTCGTCATGGCTTCTCCCCGCATTACCGACTTCACCATTCCGAGTCACGTGGTCAACCGATGAAGGGAATGAGAAGCCGAACTGTGATCACGTGACTACGACACGGAGATGGATCACGTGCGTGTGTGTGTGTGTGTGTGTGTATGCGTGTGTGTGTGTGTGTGTGTGTGTGTGTGTGTGTGTGTGTGCAGCCGGTTCGTGCCTGCCATTGGCCAGTTACTGATCACGCGACTGACGGATCGTCATACCCGCTGAAGTCATCGTTCGTCACGTGACTTGTTTACGCTAATATACCCTGATTGACGACGAATGCCGGTATTAAGCGAAATCTATCGATTCGTCATCCATTTTGAAGTCTTGGATGGCATTAAGCCCGAAAAGTATACGAATTACTTGATAGAATCATTAGATCGGAAATCTGAAAGATAGCCAACAAAGATAATACGGAATTAAACATTTAAAAAAATTTAACATTCTTCGCTTTTATCTTCCGAAATTAATTAAACTCATTTCTTCCAAATAGAATTATGGTAAATAATGACTGCCAGACGACAGCTGTGTCGCTGATTAAGGCACGTATTGTTTTCTGGTTATCGTCTGCTCGTGTGCATAAATTTCCATTTGTTGACGTTAATATCGCGATAATGAACGGCCATTATTTTGCCGCATTCAGCGCCGACCGACTGACTCGACTCGCTCGTCCGACTCACCGACTCCTAGGGGTTCGGTGAAACTAATTGCCGACCGGGGTTGGTAGCGGGCACCAGGCACCAGTAATTGGCAATGGAGCCTAATGTATTGACGCTGGCTACACAATAGCAGCCATTATAAATGTTAATAGCCGAAACATAATTAGCGGCAATGTGAACGTGTTAATAATGGCCACTCGTTGGTCCTGTGTACGTAGTACAAGTGTACGACCTGTGTGGGCCGAATGTGTAAACGCAAATCGAGTTGGGGAATATTTGGCGTAGGAACGACAGCATCGGATTTATGTGGACTCAAGTGGTGGGCGAAATGTTCTGGTATGAAACGACTTGGATGAATGGGAACTACGCATATGGGCGAATGGCTCCGTAAATAAATCGTACCTATCGGAATGGGTATGCCTCGTTAAACAACTACTACGAGTTAGATCGACAACATGTAACAACAACAACAACAACAACATTAATTGTGTTAGCTAGTGTTCTAATAAGAAGGTGTTTTAGTTGGCTGTATTTTCAAATATGTTTCAAAACCTAGCAAAAGTTGTTGTTTTTGCTTAAACGGCTATGTACCATATAATGTGATTCTCCACGAACCGAGAGAAAATGTCGAAGAAACCGCTTGTGAAATCTAAAAAGAAGTAAAATGGTCTCCTGGCAATTCCATTGTGCTGTTTAATGGACGTCAAACGGCGTGGAAGCAAAATTTCGGCAGCCAATAATGGAACTTCGAAATTAACCGGCGCCAAAATCTGGCGCATTTACTCCGAAGTAAGACAAATATGGCCTCTCTTCGTTGGCGTGTATCATTATTTCTAAGCTTTATTAAGCCGGAGACAAAAGCCGCGCGTTTACCTACCTTTGGGAGTCGATTGTACGTAAAAGGTACGATCAATGCTAGGTACAGTCTGTCCGAGTGCCGTAATAAATAGTTAATCCATTGTGTAAACACCGGCCAGGGCGGTGTTGAATTCCTCTTATGGGCTTTGTTCTGGAGACAGACGGCCCCACATCCAGAACTGATATTTGGATCGATGGTGCTACGTCATCTGACGTACGCGGTGGCATTTAAATGCGGAGCGCGGACGCAAGGACAAAACGCCTTGTTTGTTGTCATTAAGAAGTCAATTCACTACGTTAGAAGCGAATTCAAGCGTAAAAGGTTTGGCAACAGTTTGTTAGAGGACGGATTTAAGAGATGATAGGTAGAAAGACAGACAGACAGACAGACAGACAAACATATAGATAGATAGATAGATAGATAGATAGATAGATAGATAAATAGATAGATAGATAGATAGATAGATAGATAGATAGATAGATCGATCGAAAGGCTGTGATCCGTACACTGAAGTTTATAATTAAAATAAACAAAACAGCTAAATGAATCAATGTTTGTTTTAGTGTGTATTTAATATTTTTATTATTGGTAGAACTTTATCTCAAGTTCCAGTGAGTGTGTGTATGTGTGTGTGTGTGTGTGCGCGTGAGAGAGAGAGAGAGAGAGAGAGAGAGAGAGAGAGAGAGAGAGAGGCCTACTGACACACATAACCAACAATCATCACAGTCGCCGTCATCATCAACCATCACCAGCCATCACCAGCCATCACCAAAAATCATTACCCCGACGTCTCGTCCATATTTAAGTTATGCGCACTTCTTGACGGGAGCTAATTACTTCTCTCCCGTACTTAGTGGAAAGGCTCTCGAGCGCCGGGCCAGAACGGCCAAATGAAGTCTCGTACCCGCTGAGTACCACTCGGACAGGCCGGGACCGGCTACGACGGCGGCTACGAGACGCGAGCCGTAACAATGGCCGGCGACACCGAGAAGATCAGTAATGGCTTCAGCCAGAGACGTCATTGTCCATCCGTCGCCATCTGGTGAAGAACAACCATAAACAAGACGTGAATGGCCTTCTAACCAATACGGCAACACTAGCCACTCTCTAAACAGTTACTGTCATTAATGGGGTGGCTGAAATTCTTACGTGGGTGGCTGTATGGATGGATGGATGGGTGACTGGGTGGGTGGGTTCTTACGTTATTTCGCTCCGCGGCGATCTTAGAGAGCAGGCTAACTGCCCCACTGGGCGTCCATACATCACTTAGCGAGACGCGGCCAAGATGCGACCAGTCCCCGTCCGCGAAATGGCTTTATTGTGAAACGTCCGGGGCCATATTTCAAGCCCCCGGATGAAATGGAATTATTGCCCCTTTATGGCGAAGTAGATTTCACCTGGCGCTCCTCACTCGATCCAGAAATCTCGGCTCCGGATTCTGCGCCACCGAGTCGGCTACTTCCGGTCTGGAGTGCAGCTGGGTATTGTTAGTATTTTCAATTAGGTGAAAACGAGCAGCTTTGATAATGGCGACAGATAACTCTTTATAGAGACAGGGGGGAGGTAGGAGTTGTGGAAATGATCCGTGTTTTTGACAATAATTTCCCTTGTGTATCAAGTTTGTTTACATTGGTTTATTGTCATCTTGGACTAATCCCATACCAAAAGATCATATATATATATATATATATATATATATATATATATATATATATATATATATATATATATATATATATGGAATGAGTGGTTGTAACAGTAGTAGTATAATTATTATCAGTATTTGCCTATATTCCTTTACCGCCACTCCCCCCCCCCCCATTATCATATTACCATACCGGATCTAAACCATAACATGATGGCGCCAAAATTAAAATCCGATTAAGAGGTCCTATCGTGTGATTGATCTATCCGTAATGTGATCCGTACGTCACGCCGCCTATTGCCACCAGGGGGCGTAATATTGACACGGCGACAACAGTCCAATTTGCCGGATGTGGCCATGAAGCGGTGCGTGTCTTGGTTATCGGCACTCGGGAGCGTCACGTGAGACCGACTGGTCACGGATGCCAAGAACCGGAAACCGGCACGAAATCGGCGAGAACATTTAGCCAGATCCCCAAGCGAGTGGCTTTCTGTGTCGAGTCAAGGTCAATATTGGGCCATCGTGACCTCGCACGGCGCTCACTATGCTTGCATCCCGACTGATGGCATGGTTTCCGGTGCAAAATAGCCAACAAAATATCTCTCTCTCTCTCTCTCACTCACTACACACACATATATATCTGGACTTCAGATTGTCCCAAAATATTGTCTTCAGCATCCAAAATATTGACTTCAGTATCCAAAATATTGTCTTCAGCATCCAAAACACTGACTTCAGCATCCAAAATATTGACTTCAGCATCCAAAATATATTCATCAGCGTCCGAAATATCAACCAGAAATGTTTGCAATAGAGTATTTGCTTATGTTGGAATGTATTCTAATTATGTTTTAACTAAATGCTTATATCGATCCAGATCTATCGATCCATATCTATCGAACTATGAGGGAGAGTGATTGATTGATTGATTGCTTGATTTATTGCTTGATTTATTGAGTGAGTGAGTGAGTGAGTGAGTGAGTGAGTGAGTGAGTGAGTGAGTGAGTGAGTGAGTGAGTGAGTGAGTGAGTGAGTGAGTGAGTGAGTGAGTGAGTGAGTGTAGAAAAGTAATTTATGCATCTCTTACAACATACAAACGGACATAACGGGTCTGTTGTATTTTTTCCCCGGCGTATGTGTATTTTGTCCTGTTCGATCTAAGATGATATTTGGTTGTTATCGTCTTCCGAATCACAGAGCCTGGTAATTACCAGGTAAATATCCCCACTAGACTTACCCCGGGCCATCACCTCGGGACAGGAAAACGCCTCAAGCGGGACGTTCTTTCCGTTCCAGATCCTGTTATGCGAAACGTATGCTCAATAGATTGCGGTCCCGTTCCGTAGACTTAATGATCCGGAACGTAATCAGTTTGGCCGGGTGTCCGGGAAAAAAGCTTTCTCGTTTGGAAGTTTTCGCCGTTAATGGGATTATTGGGCTTTGGTCGCCATTTGGCGTCTGGTTGATTAATTTGTTGTATTTGATAATATGATATGATTGATAAATTCGTAGTGTGTACGATTATGAATAGTTGATTGTGTGAGGATATGCTATAATTGATGAGTTTTAACCTGTGTTAGTTTGACAGCATTGATTCCAGCATACGGCATCACCTTGATGATGTATCATATGAGAATAATCTGATGGTCGCTGAATAGTACCCTGACAAGCCTCATCAGTGATGCGGCAATATTACATCACACTTTGATGGTGCGTTTTGCAAGAATACGATTCGATTAATATATTTTGCTTAATTGCTAAAAAATTTATATGAGAATACGACATGGTCGAGGGATTTCGGTGTCAGATCTTGCAATATTTTAGTAATATGATATCGGGATATGATATGGTCGATAAATGCTGCAAATGAGAATGGAAACCTTCATGTATTTGATACAGGACAACTCAGGCCCGGATTATTTGTAGAAGCAGGGACTGTAAGATTTTGCAATATAAGTTTAGGATATTTTAATAATCAAACTGTTTATCATGTTAGTGATTATAGTGTGTCTAAGTGTTACCCACAAAAAGACGGCGTTTATATGATGGCTGAGTGGGTAGAGGGTAGAGGCACGCCTTACTCGTGCTCATAGTGTGTAGGAAGTCAAGGCTTGATACCCACTCATGGTACTGTCGCTGTGAAACTGGCAATAGTATATAATAATGATTATTATTATTATTATTATTATTATTATTATTATTATTAGTAGTAGTAGTAGTAGTAGTAGTAGTATTAGTAGGTAGTAGTAGTAGTGGTAATGGTGGTGGTGGTGGTTGTTGTAGTGGTAGTAGGAGTAATTATTGTAGTAGTATTAGTAGTAGTAGTAGTAGTAGTAGTAGTAGTAGTAGTAGTAGTAGTAGTAAGAGAACCAATTTTAAAACTTTTGTTTCATCTATTTTGTATTACAATAGATCATCAAAATTATCTAATATTCCTAGACACTACACTGGCCGCCATATGTCGTCGTTATTATCGTTGCTGAGATTCGTATCCAGATTACTCCCGACGAAAGCTACTCGTTCCGTCCCGGAGTATCGTCGTCCCTTGCTGATTTCGTCTTAGATGATTCTTAACAAAGTTGCTCCGGTCTCGTCATACGTCGGACTGACGTCTCTAACGTAGACCAGTCCGTTATCAGGGTTGATGGACGCTACATGGCGCCGGTCGTGTTTGCATAATTTCCATCCGTGATTTGGATGAGGATGATCCTGGCCAACAAGTGTGAGCAATGTTATCAAAGTCTACTCCCTTCGCGGCAATATGAAATACAAGTGGAAGATGTTGGGGCTCGTGTTTGGCCGAACTAGTTATCTCAAACGTGGAAAAGGGAAAGACATATTGTTTTATATGGATGGTATCTCTCTCTCTCTCTCTCTCTCTCTCTCTCTCTCTCTTCTGTATATATATATATATATATATATATATATGTGTGTGTGTGTGTGTGTGTGTGTGTGTGTGTGTGTGTGTGTGTGTGTGTGTGTGTGTGTGTGTGTGTGTGAGAGAGAGAGAGAGTAAAGAGAGAGAGCGAGAAAGAGACCATCTAGTACCCAGTCCGTCAACCAAACGGATGTCTCTTTGATGTGAGACAACGAACAAAGCTCCTGATTGCCAGTCTCCTGACCATGACATATCACGTGTTAGAACCGACCTTATAGGGATAAGCCACACGTCCTCAAATGTCCTCCATTTCCACCCTTGTCATCCTCCGTTGTCCACAGCTGATTGCGGAAGCCGAGGACATCGTAACGCCCTACAATCCCCCCCTCATCCACCCAACCCAAACCGCGTCTCCGTTATCTCGGCACAACGTCGAAATATAGCGAGATTTAACGAGATCCCGAACAACGTCATATTGGCAGTCGACTCCGTCCGGATGCCGCTCCATATAATCCAGTCGAGTCTCGGTGTACAGCCAGATAAGAACCAGTTGCCTGTGACAGCCGTCACCAGTGTCCCAGTCCTATAGCCTAGAGATAACATTCTCGTCAGCTGTTTCTTAACAGTCCGTAATTTGATCCGGTTACATATTAAATTTGTCGGCGTCTCCGGATCAGGCATCAGACGGAGTCTCTGGCGGCCATGTCTTGTTTATTTAGCGATCTATTCGTTATGGGATCGGCCATTAACGTTTATAACTTGATTGTGGCCGAAATCTATCACGGACAGTCTAAGAACTTTTGAAGAAAAAAAATCAATTTTATAAACGCATATGTGGTGGCTCAAATTCTGGATAGGGTTAGGGGTGATCAGTCGAAGCACAGAAAAGTGCAGACTTGGGTGGTTGAATTCGAACTCAGAACCTCCCTGTTGCTGGTCGACCACCCTAACTACTGTGCCATCGTCACGTTGTCAACTGGCCAGTCTCGTTGTTTCCGCCACGAGAATGATGTGACGTCATTTGTCTAACGGTTTTACGATACAAGACCGACTTTATCGGCCGACAACAAGAAAAAAAGATTGATAATTCGTAATCAAATTAATATTTCCCCGCTGTGGCCACAATGGCGATCACGTGACATCATCATGCAGAGAAAGGGGTGGCTCGGCGACCAAGTGGTGTGCAGCCATTGTGGCTCGGCCACGCGATATCCGTCCCGATCCAGTCACACGGACATCGCCATCTCTCATTAACCAGATCGCTAGACGACTTCCGTCCCGGCCGCGCACGTCACGTGATCGTCGCTCGCCATTGCCGTCTATGAGACGCGGCAGGTGTGAGATGACTGATGATTACGTCAGCGCTGACGTGTGTCCTCGTACCTCCCGTCAGCTGACAGATGACGGGAGATCAGCCATTAATTGGCGACCGACCAAAGCGACGCGAGAGATGGACGCCGCGATGGCCAAGCCATTAGCGAGAAGAACGCCGGCCATGACGGATAGCTAGCGCCACCAACCGACGGCCGCCATATTTCTCTTCCGATGGGTTAGCTCGACGAGGGCGCGGGTTGGCCATTTTCCAGATAATATAGCCCGAGTAATTAATATATATCAGATGATAGAACATCTGCTCTCTCTCTCTCTCTCTCTCTCTCTCTCTCTCTCTCTCTCTCTCTCTCTCTCTCGGCCAGATATCTAATGTCATTATGAATGGCATCATGGCATTATTGTTGACATCTGCAAAATTCGCGTTATTTCCTCAACCACAAACACCTCATCCGGCGAATAATCGGCGGGTTCGTCGTTTCTGACGTTTCGCTCCGTCTTCCTCAATCATCGACTAGTATTGCATTTGAGGGATGGCTCCTCGGCGCGTTCAGGAGTGGATTCTGGAAACCCGAGTCCCGGTCCGAACTAGCCGGAAGGTCTGCCGTCGGATAGAGTTCCTTAGCGCGATCCCGAACGCGCCGACGCCGGAGTCCGGCGTTATAAAATATATAATTATGAGCCGGAAGTATCGGTTCAGTGATGACTGGTGACGGGCCACCATGATGCATTGCCACGGAAACGGACGGCTCCATGTCGGCTAATTGTTTTGGAAACAACAAAGTGCCAAAGAGAAGATCAGAGTAGTGCCTCATCCCATCCTGGAGGTAATGAGGGATTTTTTTAAGATAGTCGGTCTTGATCGCGATGATTAAATCACCGAATAACGCTATCGGTAGATGGCGTACCGTATAAGGTCAAGGATATCTGACATCTGATGATTATAAGATGTTATAAGACTGTGTTATAAGCTGTTGGCACCGTTATAATGCATTGTCACCTTTATAATCTATTGGCACCGCTTTAATGCATTAGCATCACCATAGCACAAGGGCAGCTGTATAACGCATCGGCACCATTATAACACAGTACAACCGTTATAACCTAACCATTATAATGCAAAGGCCCCCTTATAACACATTAAAACCTTTATAACAAATTTGGTATTGTTAAAAAGCAATTGCACCGTTATAACACATTGACACAATTAAAATGCATTTGTGCCATTATAACGCATTATGATTGTTATAACCTAATGGCACCGTTATAGCACATTGGCACTGTTATGATGTATTGACATAGTTATAACGCATTGGCATCGTTATAACATATTAACAAAATTATAACCGATTGGGATCGTTATAGCTTCATGGCATTGCCGTTATAACCTATTGGCACCAATATAACGTATCCAGGTGTCGGGTTTGTGCGGAACTTAGTTAAAACATTAAATATTAGTGAGGGAAGTTACGATACTGGCAGCTAGAGGTCAGCTTTGACCCGCCTGACATTTCAAAATAAGACAAGCACGTGTTTGGTGTCAGACACACCTTTAAAACATCGGCCAGATCGGAGTACTCGATGTGAGATTCTATAGGTACAGTCGACCCTGGTTGATCCGACTATCGTACTTCTTCTCTTCGTTAAAAGACACAATGTGGCTCGTACTGCGACACTTCCTGGTGACAATTAACGGCTAATTAGCTAACACACTGCGACTTCTAGGTAGGTAAGCTGCCCTGTATCGGTGATTTAATATCAGATATCCAACTCGTCAGTGTTAGACCTTCCGTATATACTGCTCCTAAACACCAGTCCCCCCCCCCCCCCCGGTCGCACACTCCTGATAAAAGTAATGTACTCACTGTCATTGAACTCCTCATAAATTTTATGGCTGTAATGCGACACGACAAACACGTGTCTTTTCCTTCTCTCTCTCTCTCTCTCTCTCTCTCTCTCTCTGTGTGTGTGTGTGGGGTGCGTGCGTGCGTGCGTGTCTGTTATCGATTATAAGGTGGTCCAGGTAAAGACACATACACACACATACAAACACACACACACACGCGACCAGTTAGTGACTATGATATGTTCTAGTAGACTAAGGATTAACGAGGATGGCCTTTACCTGCTAACTCTGTCATATACATCTGACGACTCTCTGGTGTCACTACCACCCCGATGCTCTACCAGCTTTAGTAGTGGTTCAGGTAGTGGGTAGTGGTGACGGTGGTACTGATTACTGTAATGGGCTCATTAGATACTTACTGATGACAAGGATCGGCTCCTGATCGGTGCAGGTACACGTAGCTCCGGAGTAATGACGTCCAATCAGAAGCCGTTATTAGCATCAGTAGGATTATACACCTGGACTGCCTGGACATGTTGATGATCGGTGCAACTAGAACACACACATACACACACACACACACACACACACTCTCTCTCTCTCTCTCTCTTTTATATATATATATATATATATATATATATATATACATTATGTGTGTGTGTGTGTGTGTGTGTTTTAGCTGTGTATAATAAGACACAGGCACAGAGAACCTCGAACCGTGAATTCAAACTCTGGACGAATCTTCAATATAACCTCTGTTTTATATATATATATATATATATATATATATATATATATATATTATAATTCTATACCATAATACCTGTTTAATACGCACAAACCACATTCAATAAGTCTAAACCTCGCGCTATATTAAAATGACACGACCATCACGTGACGCTAATGTAGCGGAAGTCTGCCTGGCTAACATTTGTTCGACAAGAAATTGCCGACGGGGCCTCGCGACGCCGACATTTTGACTTCCTGTCCAAATATCACGTGTTAAGTAGCCTGCTCAGTGACATCATGTATGTATGGTGAGAGGAGGTACTGACACGTATGTGATATTATCCCTTAAACCGAGTAAAAGTCGAACATTTAAATCCCAACCACTTCCCGTCAGCCTTATCCTATGCCCACCAGCTCCCCATACACTTACCCTATACCCACCGGCTCCCCATACCCTTGCCCTATCCTATGCCCACCAGCTCCCTTCACCCATACCCTATCCCCACCAGCTCCCCTCACCCATACCCTATCTCCACCAGCTCCCCTCACCCATGCCCTATCCCCACCAGCTCCCCTCACACACACCCTATCCCCACCCCAGTACCACTTTCTTTATTTATTCTGACATACAATAACTCCAGGAGGTGATAGTTGGGTGATAGGAGTGGCAAACCCGAAAATGAAAAGGCTATAAGTTCGAGTCCTTTCAAAAGCCATCTGCCGGAAGGCGAAAAATGGCCAATACAATGTATGGAGACGGTGTCTGATAGAAGCTTATTAAGCTTCATACATAACAACATGGACAGATCGGAGTGAATGACTTATACAGTAGAACCTCTATATATCAACACCGAAATTGTGGCCTAAAGGTTAGAACGTCGGTTTTTCAAACAGGAAAAATGGGCTTTATAAACGCTGGTCGTAGTAACCAGGTGGTCGTAATAACGGAACGGTTTCTCGACTGGATTCTACTGTACTGGCTGTTGTTGTCATCGCGGAGCCGCTCTGATTTAAATCAACGACGTCGGTGTCGATTGGAACAAACGATACGATCGGATTGAAGCGTTTTACTGATGGATGAAACATCCTATACGGACAGGGGTAACGCTAGCATTCGATACCAGGTTCTGGGGGTTGGCGGTTCAATGCGCTACCAACTTCACCGCAATCGAAACGGTATACTGCCAGGTGTGTTGAGACAGCCGCATAATGCTTCATATCAGGGCCAGAGAGCAAGAAAATAGGGGCCAGAATCGTAACCATTACCGAAACTGCAAATTCCTTAGAGCATCAAAACGGAATCAGTACACTAGAAGAAGCAACAAAACACCGTTTATCTCACCATTACATTAGCCTCATGTCTCTGCGATCACCTGTGTGACAGTTTTGATTGGCAGATAAGGACTTAATCATTCGCCCCCCGATCCGCCACCGCCACCCCCCACCCCAGGGACTCTCTGGTCCGGGAGTCAACCGTCCCCTTCCCGTACCCTACCCAATGACGCTAATTACTGTCCAGGGTTAACGATATGTGGCCAGATGTTAGAAACATTTCTATTGTTTATCGTCCCCTCGGGCTAAAGACGACATATTAGTATTATTATACTAGTCACGAGGGCAATGATGACACCAAGAGATGGACAATAAGTCGGTCAAAGGTCAAGGGTAGATAGAAGATTATCAGTTTTATATAAAACAATATTAATAGACTGTGGTCAACTAATTGTATATAGTGGATATGTAGGTGTTAATTGTTTTTTGGGGGGGGGGCTATCAATGAGGAGGTGGGTGGAGCTGTGAGTGAGTAGATGAGTTAGTGAGTGAGAGATGACACAGCGATACAGATATCTCTTGTGGGAGGGTAGAGGAGGCCCTTGATTTCACGGAGAAATACCGACATCCTGTCGTACGATGAAAATACACAAAAATAGACCTTTCTTAATTTAAGCTCGCCATCTACCAAGAGAGGGAGGAACTACAAGTGTGGGGGTAACACACTATATCAGACAATGCTGGGCTAATACTTTAAGCTGATTAAACTGTAGAGAGGGAACTTGCAACATCCCTTATATCTTTTTCATAATAAGTGTTATTCACAATAGAAATCCGAGATATGATTCTTGATATGTTAATATGACAGTTGAGATAAATGAATCGGACACAATTTGTATGTTGTTAGCTGAAAATGATAAACGAACGCAAACAAGTTGTTTGATATGAAATCGTACCTGTGACAGCAATTGAGGATGATGGGAAACCTAGACGTTCTAATTTATATGAACGAAAATGCATATTAGCCAACACGCGCGCACACACACACACACACAAATATAATAAACAATCACACACATACACACACACAAACACACACACACAAACAATCATATTCATACACATAAACAATAACACACATGCATAAAAACAATCACACATACACAAACAATCATCACACACACACACAAACAATCACACACACACACAACACACAAACACACACACATAAACAATCACACACAAACAATCACACACACACACACACAAACAAACACACTAATACAGTAGGTAATAGTTGTAGGCCCTGTCAATGTTTATTACACAGTTTGTGTCACTGATCATAAATGACGTTCATTTATATATGATACTTATCATGGTATTAGTTAACTATTATCAGTTTAGTCAATTACAGTAAAAGTGGACAACGACAGTCGTATAACAAGAATTACAGTAACATTAAAACACGTTAAATTCAACTTTTTTATAAATTCGTACAAATTGAGGTAAAATACAAATCGTGACGTAATCGGTATATACATTTTAATCACTCAGTAATGAAATTAATAATTACTACAACAGATGGACAATATTAAACAAAGACCAGATATATTTAACACGATCTGTAATCCAAGTCACTTCAAAGCTTCCTGTTTCAGTAATGTATAGTATATGTTAATGAGTTAACCACTAACTTAGAACATATTGTGCAACCTTACGGAACTGTTTTAGTATTTACCGTTTGCTTTAAATGTTTAGTCAATTTTCTAGATTAACGGTACGTGTTAGTCTATCTGTTAACGTATACAGGTGGATAAATGGAGCAGATAATAATTACTAATAATTACAACACTTCCATAGCGCCAATATCCTCGAAAAGAATCGAGCTTTATTGGATACTTCACCTAATTCCTTGTTAAGCTTAAATCTTCTCAACCATAACCTTTACAGTGTGCGTCCACGTGATTGGTCCTTTGGGCTTTTCTAAATGAGGTCGTTTTAAGAGAGCATTCATAATAACGAAACCCTTATATAGGGACACTTTACTGTAGCGAAAAAAACTGTCACACTAGAATCGTTCCCATCAACTGTCCGGGTCGCCTCAGAAAGGGCTTGAAAATAATTATACTTCAATATCTTAGATGTTTATCAGCCGGTTATTGATGTTAATGGTAATAAATCACACAAGGTGTCATATCTCTGTCGTGAGTTAAAAGCCTTAGCCAATAGACACGCCATTCGAAAACTAATTCTCAGCATTATGAACACTTCTGGGTTCACATTACCTAATCCGACCACCGTTAAGGTTAATTTGGCTGGAATTCTGGATCTGACCAAGTTCTTTAGATATTAAACAAGGCCGATAAAATGTTAGTTTGTATATAATTAAA
This sequence comes from Paralvinella palmiformis, assembly GCA_025642065.1. Taxonomy (NCBI): domain Eukaryota; kingdom Metazoa; phylum Annelida; class Polychaeta; order Terebellida; family Alvinellidae; genus Paralvinella; species Paralvinella palmiformis. The sequence goes on along the minus strand of JAODUP010000013.1, from coordinate 890,597 downwards.
TGGTGAAGACAGATATGTAGCGTTGTTTCTATTTTTTTTTTTTTGTGCGTGCGTGCTTTTGTGCATGCGTGCATGCATGCATCCCTGCATGCGCATGTCTATGCAGACATATGTGTATGCGTGTGTCAATCCAACCGTCCAGCTATCTACCAGTCTATCTGTCTGTCCGTTTCTCTGGCCGTATGTCTGTTTGTCTGTCTGTTAGTCGCCCCATCTGTCTGTCGATCTGTGTCTGTATGTCTCTTTGGCTGTCTATATGTCTGTCTGTCTACTGGTTTGCTAGTCTGTTGCTCTATCTGTCTCACGTGACATCCACCATAAGGACCATACTGGCTAGTTTTAGTGTCCCTGTTGCCTTTAGCACGTGCACAACATGTCAACCGATCCTAGTCACGGAATGCTCACTAGGTGGTGTGTAAATAACATCATATTCACCGGCACGGCAGCTAACAGATCCGGAACGAAATCCTGATGAAATCTGCACAAATTACCGAGGCCGACAAAGGTCATGACCCCACCAGTGGTCCCGATATGAGGCCTCTTACCGGACGACTGGCCAACATCCGGCCAGAACCCGGGCGATAAAGTGGGAAGACGGATCGATCGTAACCGAGGCGGCGCAGATGGCGACGGGAGAAATCACGTGACGCCGAAAACAAAAAGCAGCCAAGATCAACGGCTACTCGGGGAGTTAGGATTTGGTCACGTGCCGAGCATGCGCCCTGGAAGGCCCGTAGAGAATTGTTGTTCGCTGGTCTGATCCCCGACCACGTGATACACGTCGATAATGGCGCAGACCACGTGTTATAGAGCTTCCGGTGCTAGCGACTGGCTGATGCTTAAGTCGGCTCACGGACGTAGTAAAAGCCGAAAGCCTTCAGCTCTGACCGACAAGGCTCTGTAATGAAATAACTTGAAACGGTGACGTCATGTGCGCGCAGCCGCAGTCCATATCAGGTTCGCACAGATCCCGGTCATAATCCGGAGCTGTATCATCTGGATCTAATTCGCCGAGGGACGCCGCTATCGGCCATTAACAGTGACCTCCGCCAGGATCAGCCGGCCCCGAGAAGGATCGGCGCGCGCCGGTCACGTGTCATGCTAAAGGTCAAGGTTGGATGTCTCGAGGAGATGGTAGTTAGCGCCGCCTAGCGGCCGTCGCGATTAGAACTGAATTATTAATACGCAAACTGTAAACAAGGAAATATCTGCCATCTTTATATCGACATCGACATTGTCCAAAACTAAGACAAGAACCAATGGCCGCCTGCTCGCTTCCGGTTTGGTCCTGTCGTTAGAGCGCCACCTGGTCAGACTTGCTAACAGGGCCGTAGATGTATACGTATGACGGGAGAATGCGGCGGATTTATGGGAACGAAGACATGAGCGCATCTCCCACCTTCTAGGATATACGCCCCTGCTTGTCAATAAAATTGCGACTGCGCTTTTTATGAAGCACCAGCTGCCCTCCAGCTGGGTTGTTCAAGGTTATTAGTTCCATCCGAGATCATCTTTTTGCCGGATGAAGCAGAAATATTTAATACTCACCAGGGATCAGCCGAAGGGAAAGAGCAGTGGGGGGGGGGGGAAACTCTACTAATCTCTCCAAATATGATCACGTGTTAGACAATATTGGTAAAAATGGCAACCAAATGTAACCAAGCTCCAACATGGCCGCCTTAAGTTGACACATCGCCTACAGATGGCGCTTGCCATTTCCGGTTGAAACTCACGCCTGCCACCACGCAGCGGTCTCCGTCGATTCGAATCACGTGACGGCGTTACGTTTATCGCAGTCGGTCACGTGATTACGACGCCGCGGTGACGCCGCCAGTGACGCCGACATTCCACCCGATGCCGTCAAACCGAGTGTTTCCGGTCATGTCTGTGTAACCCGCGCTTAGCGCTTTCCGGAAGTGACGGATGTCAATATTGCTGTCGTCATCAACGGACAGCATCCAGATAGAGCGCGTGCCGAAATCCGATAGCGACCTCAGAATGTCGTCATCGAATTTCACAAATAGGATTATTATGGGAGCATTCATGTCAATATCAGGTGGGGGGCGATCCACCCCCTGCTCGTTCTACTTGACACCCGACACTCCTCTCCCCTCATCCCACTTCCCCCCCCCCCCCTCCAACAGGTACAGTGGCCCGGGTATCTCTGACAAAGCAGCTGTGTTAGGGTTTTGGCTCCAAGACAAACAGCTTCTGGTGATAAGTTTGATGTCTTATTGATGGAATAAAGACAATAGGATTCTCTATCTATCTGTCTGTCTATCTGTTTAGGTGGCTCCGATGGCGCAGTGGTTAGAGCGCTGTACTGGATACCTCCACATCCAGGGTTCGAATCTGACTCATACCTGTGTTTTGGGCATGTTCCCCAGGATGTCGCCCCTCGACCTTGTTTGTGTGTAAGTGAGTGAGTGAGCATGTACATGTGAGTGACGACATGGTGACTCAGTCAGCAGTGATTGAGTAATTTAAATGTTGTAAATGACGATGGCATGTGTTAATGCACAGCAACAAATGTTGTACTACCTCTGGAGTAGAGTACTGTACGAGGTGGTACAGGTATCTCTGTACAACGAATAAATGGATTCATCCTTAGATATGACAGAACAATTATAAGCTTGTATCTAGACGCAGCATTTAAACTCCTACCATAGCTTACATATGTGTGCACGCGCTCATGTGTGTGTACGTGCCTATATGTGCGTACGTGCCTCTGTGTGTGTGTGTGTGTGTGTGGCTTGTATGTGGGTGTGACTGCATGTGGTGTGTGTTTGCGTGTCTCAGGCTTTCCCAAATGGGCTTAAGTTAATCTATAACTATTTTGAATCTTCACTCGTGAATACGGTAAACGTCCTTGCATTCTGCGCATGCCCAGTTTAGTGGTTGGCACCAATATGGCAGCCAGTGACTAACTAGCGAATTGCATTATTTCCCGGGAGGTTTTCACTTACATCGGAAGCTGTGTTTCTCAGAATTTGGTAAACAAACGATCAACGCAGTAGAAACAGCACTCACGACGAATTTGTTGTACATTTGATGAAAGATGGAACTGATGTCAGTAAGTGAAATGTTAAAAGAAATGCTGGTAAAGAACACCAGAATTACGTTTAATGGCGGCATTTCTCAACCCGGGAGGCTAAGTGGGTCATTCGTTATGGCGGGATTCTGGCAAACTCGCCAAATAGGACGTCTCGAGCTCTTCTCGGCAAAACGCATTCAACAAGACATTATAAGACCACCTATCTGATCGAACAATTTGCTCTAAAGACGGTGGGCCGAGACGGTGGGCCGAGTAAGGCGAATTAACAGTTCTTGTGCTAGTTACAACATACCAACACATCAATCACACATCTACCCATAGGCTCGGCTGTCCTGCCAACGTCAACAAAGTAAATCTCCTCCCTCCTCCTCCCACCCCCTCCCTCCTCCATACGGGTACAGTGGCGCTGTTATTAAGCGGCTGTTCTCCATAATTGGCGCCAGAGGGCCCGGACAAGGGCCACCCCGTATAAAATATCTAGCATTAAAACAACACTCTCTGTATATATATATCTCTGTATCTGTGTATCTCACTCTATATCTATCTATCTATCTATCTATCTATCTCTCTCGCTGTCCCATTCCTCCCTCTATCTCTCTCTATCTCTCTCACTCTCTATATCATACCCCTACGTTCACCCTCCGTCTCTCTCGATTTCCCTTCATATTTATCTCCTCTGTTCCACCTCCCTCTCCCGCAGCTGTCTCTCTCTCTCTCTCTCTCTCTCTCTCTCTCTCTCTCTCTCTCTCTCTCTGTGTGTGTGTGTGTGTGTGTGTGTGTTACCTCTTCCCTTCTATCTCCCTCTCTCTATCTATCTCTAGTCCCTGTCCCCCACTATCATCTCTTCCCCTCTATATCAACCCCCCCCTCCTCTCACTCAGCAGTAGATGAATTACCCTGCTCCACCTGGGCGCTGCTCCCAGAATCGAAATAAACCTGGCCCTGCAAAGGACAAGTGAGAGAATTATTCAACTCACCGTCTCGTTCAGTTATTAACTCTCACCTGTGTGTAGCGGCTGTCGTTTATTGGTCAATCACGGATGACTGATCGTCGAAATAAAGTCGGCCATATTAGCGAAATAAATTTAAGAAATGAAAAGATTCGATCTTTCCTCTAGCCAATTCCGGATGTTTTCGATAAGCACGTGTCGCCTAATGCGTGACATAATAATCTTCAAGCGTTATCAGGATTTGTTTTTGTTTTGTTTTGTGTTTTGGAGGGGGGGGGGAGAAGTTTGGCTGCACTCAGCTGAACTTGGAAGGAGTTCTATCGTCATCCAAAATGAGATTTCGCGGTATTTTAGGTGACGGGACTTTTTTTATTTGATCCCGACACCGACCGTATGCGATCATCTATGGGGACTCACTTTTGGCGTTCATCTGAAACGTTCCGGATCCTGATCCAGTTTAACAAACCCGGATCGTGACGCTGGTCTCTTTCAGCAGCGTTTAGAATGATGACGTGAGTTACTGGCCGCCATATTTTGATGTGACCTGGAGGGACAATTATCATCCTCCGTTTTGACATCTGAAATATTAGCATTGGGGTCAGTTCTGAACATCCTCCGGCTATACACACACACACACACACTATGTATATATATATATATAATAATATATATATATATATATATATATATATATATATATATATAAAATATATATATATATATATATATATATATATATATATATATATATATATATCCATATATATATATATAACATCACTGAAGCAAAAATCCCATTTGAATTCATCCGAGAATCATCCCGAGTTTGAATTCATGCTTCGAGATTCTCTGTGCCAGTACCTTATTCCAAGTGGCTAAAACACTGAAAAACAAACATACACATACTCTCTCTCTCTCTCTCACTATCTATCTATCTGTCTATCTCTATCTCTCTATAGCTGTCGCTCTCTCTATCGCTAGCTCTATCTATCTACCTAGCTAGCTATATATGTGTATATATATATATATATATCAATCTATATATCTATCTATCTATCTATCGATCTATTTAACAAATTCACTAGTTAATGATCTGCTGTTCTCTAATTGTTTTTAGACCAAGCAGAATATTGCCAGTTCGAGATCTTCAACGCCTCCTGCCGATCGAATCAAGTGATTTTAATGGAGCATGCGCAGTACGGCCGGATGCACATCGGGCGATGCGTCGCTAAGTCGTTCGGCCATATTGGCTGTTCGGCGAACATCCTTGACCTCATTGATTCCGACTGTTCCGGCAAGCGGAAGTGTACCTATAGCGTTCCCGCTTTACGGGATCTGATCCAGCCCTGCCCTAAAGACCTGACAGCTTACCTGGAGGCCAGATACTCGTGTATTGATGGTGAGTACTCGGTACTCAGAGTGTGTACAAAAATCCACCAGGGCAATGAACTCAGTCTGACCTAACGTAATTAATAATTACAGAGGCGTGTTTATGTACCTATATTTGTAATATTTTAGGGGTCGTCTGAAATAAAGCAATAAATAAACACATTTATCAATATCCTAAGATCATAACCCGAGTATATTAATAAAGCTGATGTCACCTTATGATATTTATATACATTATTATGGCTATTATATACAAACCAAAATGTTTCTTAACTATTCTCAACGGGCGCCTCCGTGGTCGAGTTGGTAGCGCGTTCGACCACAGATCACGACCACCCGAGTTATAACCTCGGCGTGGGCATATCTGAAGGTTGTTTCATCTTTGAATTCGTTTCATTACCTTTGGAGGTCGCTCGACCCATTTAGCCTATCATGTACACAAAAGTGGCCGTAAAACACCAATCATCAATCATCATCATCATCAACCTAACTACTCTTAATAGATGATAATAGAAAACGTCGTGTAAAAACTTACAATAATCTGTTAGTTGTTAGGAAAAATTAATGGAAGTCAAATGTTTTATATTTGTATAGTTTTTGTCCGTTTAGTTGTATAATATTGAAACGATATGGGGAGGGGGTGGGGTCGGTTGTTTTTATTCACTCATGTAATTTATGTTTCGGTATCGAGTTAGTTTCACATTGTCATCTTTGTACACAGTACACCGAGTGACGAGGAACGACTGCAACAAGAACATCTACCTGAACTCGACCTTCGTCCGGATCTACATAGCCAGCGACGTCACCAGTCAGGATACGAAGCGGACATCGGCCAAATGTCCCGTCATCGTTCGTGCGTTGCCGGGTCAGAGGTTAAACTTCACGCTCTATAAATTCGGCTACGAGATGAGTGGCTCGGATCCGACGCGGAATCTCTGTCCCATTAAAGTGTCCTTCACCGAGGCGGATGGATCCGGAAGGGACATCTCGCAGTGTGATTTGTCGCACAGGGAGCAGCTCGTTTATTCGTCCGCCTCCAATATGGCGTCCGTGTTCTTTCATCATTTTCTCGCGTACGGGGGAGCGTCTGGTGAGGCAGACGATAGGATCTTACTGAAGGTGGAAGGTAAGTTGAAATACGACGTATGGATGAGATGTTATGACCATATTAATATTCCGTAATTCCTGAAACCGGAAATAGCGATCGTTCTATCGGTTTTTCCCGCGTTCTTTTTTCTTGGTCACGTGAACAGCTACGGGGTGTCCGAATCTGAAGACGCCACATAACGCCTGGGTCGAGAGACAGGGCGATAAAGCCATCATCAGATGTAACTACACGCAAGAGACATTCTACGTCACTTGTACCGGAAGCACGTGGACGGGTCACGTAACGAACTGCACTCCAGGTTAGTACTGAACCGAACTGCGGAGATCAGGACTCTGTCGCCGGACTACTCCGGAATATCTTATCCAGATTATTTATTAAAAAAAACATGTCTCCGCCCAACAAAAACGACAACAATCAACAACAAATAACAAATAAACTTAGCCATCATTTCCAAGCCAAGTTTCAGTTTAACAAACAAATCTAAATCCATTAAATGGGGTATATTATCATATCAGAAATAACATCAGGGATCTTGTTGTTAATTAAATATTATTTGAAAGGAAATGTGTCCTTTTTTATTTACTTTTTTTATTTGCCAAAGGATTGCCCTAGCTAAGCCATTATTATTATTATTATTATTATTATTACATTGGGCTAACTGGTAGAGCGTTGGATCACGGATCACTATCACCTGATTTCGAATCTCGGCGTGGGCATATCTGAAGGTTGTTTCATCTTTGACTTTGCTTCATTACCTATGGAAGTCGCTCGGCCCATTTGGCCTACCATCTGCACACAAGTGGTGGCAAAACATCAATCAATCAATCAATCAATTATTATTATTATTAATGCTGTTATTATTATTATTATTATTATTATTATTTAAACCATTATAGCCCCACTCTGAATCGTATCAATCCAGAATGCCCGGATATGGGCGATGCTGGCTCATCGTTAAACGCTACAATAACCTGGATTATCCGTCATGTCGGGATCACTTTTAACTCGCTACGTCATAGGGTCTCATATCCTGATCGGGAACAAACAACTTCCGGCCAAACTGCGCCCTCCGGTGGAAGTTTATGGCAGAATGAAACGCTTCACAGAAGATAAATTAGATGTCATAGAGAGCTGCCAGAGGGCTGGTGATGTCATACAGAGTGACACCTGATGATGTTGACGTAGTTCTGTCAACACTTCATCGTCAACATGTTAACGGCTGGGAGCTAGTTAACTCAAAGTCGGTTAAATGAATACCTGGATTATTCGAAGTGATATGTAATTATGGACAGAACCCGTTTTTACCCTTTTATGCCTTAACTTCTGGATAAATCAAATTACCGGCTGTTGGGTGTGTTTTTTATAGATCTCTTCACATCTTTAATATATATATATATATATATATATATATATATATATATATATATATATATATATTCTCTACACAATTCACAGATCAATTACCTAAAAGGCCAAAGTTAATGTGGGACAATACCAAAAAATTGGACATTTCTTTAAGGACAACATTTATCTGGTATAACAACTCTAAGCCCTTTACAATTAGGAAGGAAACTATTATTTGCTCTGAGTTTCTTAAGTCAACCAAAGATCGCGGGAAATATTATCAAGATTCGGTCCCGGCAAATATAAGGTTTTAGCCTATCACACTATCAGACACTGATCTGGGCCATACGGCATAAATCCATTCGATTAACACAATCCATACAGCTCGCCCATTCTACATAATCCGTATAATCTACCGAATCCACGCAATTCCTAAGTTCTAAATAATATCGACGTAATCCATACATAGCATTAGCCAATTTAGTAATCCATGTAATCGATTTCATACACGCCAACTACACCTCTTTCGCAAACAATGCAAACTACGCAACCTTAGTAATCCAAACAATCCATTCAGTTCATACAACCTACATATGTCCTCTAATCCATATAGTTTATATAATTCAACCAAGCCACACATTCCACATCATACGGACAATCCGCACAGGCTATACGGGGTGCACAATCAGCACAATCAGCACAATGCTATTTATTAGAGGTCACTTAGAGATATGTTTGTTTGTGATATTATCTTTGTTTACAGTAATAACATGCTGATGTTGACTTAATGGCTACTGTTTGGTGTGTAAACATCGTCGCCATGATAATATACGATGTATGATAATATGTGTGGGATAGTTGTGGGAGGTGTGTGTGTATGTGTATGTGCGTGTGTGTGTGTGTGTGCATGTGTGTGGTGAGTGGTGGTGGTGAGATGAGTGAGTGAGTGAGTGAGTGAGTGAGTGAGTGAGTGAGTGAGTGAGTGAGTGAGTGAGTGAGTGAGTGAGTGACGATAAATTACGTATCGTGTTCACATCTGAATCACAACCTTAACAAACACTTCACAAACCAAGACTATTATCGATTCTTCAGTTTGTGTGTATGCACGTCGTTGCGTATATAAAAGTGTGTATATGTGTGTGTGTGGCGCGCGCGCGCGTGTGTGCGTGTGTTTGCGTGTGTGTGTGCGTATGCCTGCGGGCGGGCGTGCGCGTGTGTGTATTCATGTATCTGCTTAACTGCATATGTGTGCACAAATTCGTATATGTACGCATGCACGTACGTGTTTGCGCGTCTACGTCATGCTCTAGGCCCATTAGAAGAAAAGCTCCAACAAACTGCGGCCATTGATTGTTCGAACGTAACCGTTTCTCGGCCAATCCGCCACAAGTACAAGTCGTCCTTAAAACAGTTCGTTATCCAGCTAACATATCGTCCCATTCACGAGTCTTTGCTTACCGGTCGTGACTGAACATAAACACCGGATCCGTGTATCCTGGTCAACATCATCTCTGGATCGTGTTGACCTAGTGTCGGTTTAGCATGCGACATCACGAGCCACCGTCAGAGAATCCCGCCACTACCCATTACCAAGTGGGGCATGGCGCCGCCACTAGGGGGCGCCATTGATTTTAGCCTCGTACTCGTCCTCGACAAATCTATCTGATAGATAATATGACAGATGTAGAAGTGTTAAGACAGATGTTAGTGGTCTTTCTGTGGCTTTCTCTCAATCTGAAGAACTTTTGTTATTATTTTAAAATATCCTTTTTCCCGTCAATCATTGTTATACGTGTGTCTCGATATTAAACATCTCCGCATATTTAATTGTTTCTAAAAAATTGTTTAAGTGTAAAGTCACAGAGTATTAGACTATTGTAACTCCTTGTTATATGACATATCTAATTATAACATTAATCGCCTTCAGCGAATACAGAATAGTGCAGCTCGCATTGTAACAAATACTAGAAAATATGATCATATCACCTCAATTCATCAAAAACTGCATTGGCTAACTGTTGGACAGGGTATCCATTTCAAGATTTTATTAATAACTTATAAATCTATCAATAACATGGCACCTGAATACCTGTGTGAACTGGTGTCCTTTAGAAAGTCATCCTGAAAACTCAGGTCATCCAGTCATATATTATTGCAGGTGTCTGTGTCTCGGTGATATGGTGATTGTGCGTTTAGTTTTGGATCCCCCACTTTGAGGAATAAGTGGCCGGCAGATATTAGAAATCCGTTATAAAAACACACCTGTTCAAGGTCGCTTTAACAGATAAATAATGACTATCGTTTAAATCTGTTATTGAGGTTTTACAGACATATTATTTGGGGTATCATTGTACAGAGCATTTGAATGGCTCCTGCTAGTAAGGGCGCTTTATTGAATATACATTATTATTATTATTATTATGAGCAACCTTTATTCGGGAAAAACTGGTTGTGTCAATAAGTCACTTCGTATCTTCCTTTTGTCAGCATCCTTTCTCTCTAAGAAGCTTTTTAGAATATTAAAACACCATCTTTGTAACCCCCCCCACCACACACACACACACACACACACTCACTTCACCCCTAGTCCCAGGCATTATGTAACCTTTGTACATAGACGTCTCATCAAATATTAAGACACAACTTATTAATCCAACAAACTCGGTTTTTTTCAAAGGGTTTTAAGATATTAAAAGAAGCTCTACACTGGTCTACCTTACCAACAACCTATATTTCAAAAAAATTGTTAGTGTATTATTATTATTAGTAGTAGTAGTACCGGTAATAATAATAATAATAATAATAATAATAATAATGTATATTTAATAAAACGCCCTTACTATCAGGAGCCATTCAAAGGCGCTGTACTAATAATATGTAATATAATAATACCCCAAAAAATATTTATTATTTATCTGTGAAAGGTGTGTTTTAGAACGGATTAAAAATTTTCAAGAGACGACGCATTTCTAATATCCACCGGCAACCTATTCCACAATAGTACCAGTAGTAGTAGTAGTAGTAGTAGCAGTAGCTGTAGTAGTAGTAGTAGTAATAGTAGTAGTAGTAGTAAAGAGTATTATTATTATTATTATTAGTAGTAGTAGTAGTAGTTGTTATTGTTGTTGTGGATATTGCACTAGTAATACTAGTAATAGTAGTAGTATTAAAAATTAATAGTATCAGTTGTAGTAGCAATGTTTATTTAATAAGCCATTTTTCTATCTAAAGCTATTCAAATGGCTGTATATTAACACGACAATTGCAGTACAACACATTCTATAATAGAATATAATTGAATACAGCGTAGAGCATACTATTTATTACATGCTTTGACATGACACAGCATATCATGATATATCATGATATAATACTAGATATTAGTAAATACTACAATATATCGTAGCATGTCATGATTTGTGATATTTAGCTACTTATCACAACATATAAAAACATACTAAAACATACGACGACATGTCATGAATCATGATGTAGTACAGTGTACTATATAATATTTATTACTATTTGAATACATAATAGTAGTAGAAGTAGTAGTAGTAGTAAGAGTAGTAGCAGTAGTAGTAGCAGTAGTAGTAGTAATAGTAGTAGTAGTAGTAGTAGTAGTAGTAGTAACAATCGTAGTAATAGTAGCAACCGTAGTAGTAGTAGTAGTAGTAGTACTACAGATAGTACTGACAGAGCATAAAAATACAACTTGCTAGTTCACCAACTTACACATGTTTTTGTTTTTAAAACAATTCACCAACTTACACATGTTTTTGTTTTTAAAACAATGCCCCATCATTGTTCAAGTGATCTATTTACCTTCATTGCGCAGTTCATCTTTATATTCTTTAATATATCATATTTGTTTCATAATTTCTCCGACGGGCTTAAACACGTAAAGCGACATTATTGTGGATCCCACAGATCCCGACGAGCCCCTCCGATCTCCCGACCGGATGTCATTCACTTCGGCCGTCTTATTGACATTCCTGTAGTAATTATTTGATCAAGTACACATTTTCTAAGCAGACAGTTTAGTGTGAACCAGGTTTTTGTTGTGTTTTTTAAAAAAAAAAATTTCTTGTCTGGTTTTCGCTCTCTCTCTCTCTTCTCTCTCTCTCTCTCTCTCTCTCTCTCTCTCCTAACCGAAGACGTTTAATTAACTCTCTTCCCGCTTAACACGTCAACGACAAGAGACCCGACATTTTTCTGTCACCGGCAGCCATCTTGATTGCTAACTGACGATCGTTCGGTGGCACCGCCTTCGCCGATTAATGACGTCACAGTGCTGCTGCTACAGCGGGTAGTCGCGGAGGGAGCGTTCTGTTCTTCATCGTCTCGGACTTATGATAATTATCGGCAAGAATGATTAGTCCTAATTAATGAAGGCGCCAACGTGGCCGAATGAGCTGGAAGAGATTATAGAGTAATCAATATCGACTAATCAGCGTCGAAGACGGCCTCATTTTGGCGGGCCGCGCGCAGACGATAAAAACGCGCCTCGTTTTAATGCCGCGATTAGCCTCCTCGCGGGAACACTAAACGCCGCCATCATAGGCCGTGCCAATGGCGGCTACCATGGAGTAGACGAAACCCTCACAACTGGGGTTATGGGGCAAGATAACGCCACGTCGAGGGTTGTCTTATAACAGGAGATAACGGCATGTCTAGGGATGTCTCATGGGAAGGGACGTATAGGCTGAAGGGTGTCTTATATCCTATAGATAGCTAAAATCGTACCAAAGTCCGTCGTATCGTAAAAGCCATCAATACCGTAAACGTTGTTTTATAGCAGCAGAAAGCAAACAAAAATTAGGTGTACGGTTGTCTTATAGAATCAAACAAACACCTTGTGCGACCGGGGAGTGCCCGGTAGCGGTCAGCGATGATGTCGGAATGGTTTTCGGTTGAAATACCCTAAGATAGCTTATTAAACACGTCACGATAAGATTGTACCGAGATGGGAAGTGTTAACACATTAGATGTGTGCTTACCAACACTTACCCATTGGACGATGTCTCAATTAATCGTGCTATTAACGCCCCGATGGGCACGTCTTTTACCCGTTATTTACGTCCACCGACGGTCGGAAATGACCCCCGCAGTGACCCCTGGGTGAAACAAACGTGACCGACGAACCGGAAGCGAGCGAGACAGATAAGCATTTGTTAACGGAGCCCATCCATCGCCAACCGCTCCGAGTCCGGAATGGCTGAGCGACAGGGTACCTGCTCGTGGATCCTCGTCGTCTCGGTTCGATTCCGGATGAGGCTGGAATGGGTTCCTCGTAGTACAAGGTTCGGAATTGTTGGGGACAAGAAATGTGAAATGGAGTTGTTTTTATGGCCACTTATTTGGAGACACGGTAAGCCAAAGAGACAAAGCAAGTTCCACAGATCAGTAAAGTTGAAATATGTTCAGACACGGCTAGACCAGGTTATGAACTCCGACGCTAGAGGTCTGTGGCCAAACGCACTACCAGGTCGGCCACGTGGTATAAATTTCGTCTGTCAATAACATGGGATCGATTTCGGCCGGGTTTCATGACGATCAATAACCAGTCATCATCTGCGTCATCATCATCGTCATCATCATCATCATCATCATCCACGATGTACCTGTGATTAGTTCCGCCTATTAGCTAAAACATTCATTATTTCCCACGCTAGCCTATCTCTCTCCATCAGCCTCAGTTAACAACGAGAGTACACTTTCCCATTTTATCGCCCATTCTATCGGCTCACAGGAGCATGGGAACTGATCGGCATTATTGTGACAATAAGTGTTTGTCGATCTAGTTTTGTTGGGAAGATGAACAAGGAAAAAATGCCATCCTCTCTCCATCTTCCATCGTAATGGCAACAAACGGTGCCGCTTTATTAGCTCTGTCGAGTAATGGCTGACTGCGCAGTACGGGAAACGGAAGTGTGCCACTTGACCGGGAAGCGATATGGAGCACCAGTCGTAGGGGCGACTAGCTCTGTTGTCGGTAGAACGCGGCTTGTTGGTCATCTGTGGGCCGATTATCATCTGGGTACGATATGTCCGTGTGGCGGTCGGCTTTCGGTACCAGATCGCAGGTGGCGCAACGTCTTGTATTCTCTTACACAACAAATACTGGTCTCACTGTTTCCGTCTTGGACGCGTGTCTTGCCGTTGTAAGTTTTTTTAAATATATTGTGTGGCTGTTTTTTTCCCTCTCTCTCTCTCTCTCTCTCTCCCACACACACACACACACACACACACACACACACACACACACACACACACACACACACACACCACACACACACACACACACACACACACACACACACACACATATATATATATATATATATATATATATATATAAACACACACACACACATATACATATATATATATATATATATATATATATATATCACGTTCTCTCTCACTCACTTCTGCCTCAAGAATAAGAATGTTGTGGTATTATATAACAGGTTAAGTTAAGACTTTGTTATACAACGTCTGAGGGACAATATCTGTCTGATCGGTTGTATTTACGATTCGTCATTCTCTGTGCCAGTGGTATCCATAAAACAAGTAATATTTAAATTCAAGAATATATAATGTGTGTGTGTGTGTGTGTGTGTGTGATATTTCCCTAAAGAATCGCCCCTAGGTCATGTGTCCTAGGTCAAATCAGATCAAATCAAACCAAATCAAACTGTATTGGACTGTATAGACTAACTCTAAGTCTACTATTTTCTAGATGGGGACGTCGTATAAAGGTGAAAAATTCCGTCGATCATGTTTCAGAGTGACATAATCCATTAGATTCTGGGTTCGGAGCTTACAATTGGCCCACTGTGTCAAGCTTTGTTTTATAGGAGGGGGCAATTAGGAGGCGAACTAAATGGGCTTTATATAAATAATTAACTAACTGAATAAATAAATAAATAAATAACCAACTTAATCACTTTCTCATTCACTCACTCAGTCAGTCACTTACTCACCAACTCTCACATTAGCAGCGACAATAGCAAATCTTCGTAAGAAAAGTTGCTATTATGCATTAAGTACGACCAAAATCAGGGAAACACATATTTCTATTTTCTGTGCCGGTGCTAAGGCAAGTCCCCCTCCCGCACAGTGTATCTCGCGCAGTCCTACCACTCATTAACAACTCGGCCAGTTATTATCCACAAAATCTTCCACAGCCTCCACAGACGTCCACCAATTATCGCCTTCCAATGCCGAGGGGGCCACCTTCATTTCGGAGCTCAGCCGATAGAGTGCTTGCCACAGCAGCGACAATTCCCTGTTCGCAGTAAGACAGATGGGTTGTGTAAGTGGAAGGTTAACTGTTCGTGGCAGGTGACTGATACATCCGGACAAGAAATCCGTTACAACGTATCACGATCTGTGGCGCCCCCTAGCTAGCGGAAGTGACGTGTCCGAAGAAGACATTAGCGACGTGGCATCGCCTTCCCTCATTTTATTACATTATCGCTCGACATCTCGAGGCTAATACGTCCGCACTTTGGTCAGGAGGTGTCTAGGCTAATATAAGTAGACGGGCCAGTGTTATGACCTTCTCAATACAACATTCATATAGTTGTGGGTGCATGCGCGGGTACGTGCATGCGTGCGTGTGCGTATGCATATGTAAGCGCTTCACATTTCTTATAATATTAAAAACATATTTTGGATATACATAAATAATATAAGCAAGAAATACAAACACAATCGAAATACCCGAAATTTATGATTAAACGGTTATAAGATGGAAAAGTCCATCGAGCAGAATGATAAAATACAATAAATGAATCCCGACAAACATAGAGCGATGTGTAGACGTAGAAAAGTAGATTATAGACGGTAGATAATAAGGTAGATAATGAGGAAAATAGTGGACTATATGACGTCACTATTACCAAGGTTACAGAAGAGGTCAGACTAGATGAAGTTTTAAAATAGAAAGCTGGATAATTATGGCATAGCGTATGAAAAGGCACTGGTACGGAATGCCACGTCTGAACGATTCATCGGGGGGTGTTCATGTATACGGGATACTCTTGATTCTGAATTGCATACAATGTCTGACTGGTCACTACTTCGGTCGATGTACAAGAAACTTCCTAAGACCTACAGCGTTGGGGGTCTGACAGAAAGAGGTCAAGGTCAGAGCATCTCAACTCTGAGAAATATCTAACCACCCAACCATCAATATTTATGGCGATCTCTTAATCACTCGTCCAGTTTCTTGAAAGCACTAATTTCAAAACTAATTTAAAAAATGCCATTAAACTGAACACCCCCCCTCCCCAGTTGTTGTCTACAGAGATTAGTTCGTTCGGTGAATGTAACGTTCCATGACGTCATCCGGACATCTGTCGTCCCGTGAAACGCTCGAACGACGGATTGATTCCAGTCGGCGCTAACTGGAGCACGGCCGACGTTGAGCCGACGTTGAGCCGACGTTGACGTCCAATGTTTATGATGTGGCGGAGTCTTCTCGGTTGTAATCTCATCACCTGATCAACTCGTAGTCTTTGTCACGGGATACCCCCCCCCCTCCCTCCCCTTTCCCCTCCCCGCTCTCGTCGCCACCCACAGATTGTTATAACCCCGCGAGCTCGCTTCCACGATCCGATTCGGCACCTAGCCCTCGCCCCACGGGGATGTAATTACTGACGGTAAGTCTGCCGCCTCGGGCACGTGCCGACACCCGAGAAGAAAGCTGACGTCACAGGGACGTTGTCGCCATTAGCGAGGTCACCAGCGGCCACCTGGACTCGTCCTCGGGGGAGGACCACGCACTAATGCCATATCTGTTCGTCTCGTTTACTCTAAGAGAGGGATCTGTTATGGCACGAGGTGAGCTATTTTACCGATTGGTGAGGGGATTAACGAGGATTGATACGGACAATGATGGAATCTTTGACGCCAAATCCTGAACAAAATCAACGTCTGGTGATGGTAATGATGATGATGATGATGACGATGATAGCGGTGGTAGTGGTGAAGTTTAGTGATGGCGATGGTGTGCACTGTTCCAGATCATTACCAGCCCGCGAAGCTTTGTCCGGATCCCGTGGGCCGTGGCAATATCCCGAATCCTCCCGGACGCAGGATACGGTCTTCGAGAGGGGAATTGAATACCGCTGTTGCTCCGGACGGCCGCCCGCCCGTCCACGTGGCGCTATCGTAGCTCTGGCAGACTGCCCACTGGTGGCGCCACGATCGCTCCAGAGTTAAGCTCGTACACAATAAGCCATTGGTGGGTCGACGTCAAATAGCGATAATCACGTGGACAATGGTCGACGTCATTGGCGCTGGTGTGCGCTTGTTTAGTCACCAGATGTCGCCTAAGCATACATAGCCCGGCCGGTCCGCTTCCGGCAGCCTGAGCGATAATTCGAGCTGGGAATCGGGAGAAGAAAGCGTCAGGTGTGTGTCGTGGGTTGGCCACGAATCGGCTGATTGTTGAAATTAATCACATCTACAGATGTTTCTCTCCGATAGCAACTGTTCTGAAAGGCCAGCTGCACGCCTACAAGCAGCTGGACTTTGGGGGTAAAGTAATCCGACGAGGAGCGAGGGGGGAGGCGCGTAAAAACGGGATACATACTGTAGCATTACACGGTTAGGAATCGTATAGATCGTATGAATCCCGGACAAGATTCGACTACGGATATGACCAGAATCCGTGTTGAGGTAGGATCGAGTATAAAGGCTCAAAGGTGGAAATCAACTGTCGTAGGATATTGTCTGGGGCGGGCGGGAGGGGTGGGGCGATTTTGAAGGAAACAAAGAACACAATTCTGGATCCAGACAGCAGAATAGATGAGAAGAGATGGCCCTGAAATGTTTGAGAAATATCTCTATGAATCGCACAGAATTAGAATATGTTGGTGTCAGTGTACGAGTATCATGTCCACGTGAATAGATCTCTTACCTTATCGGAATGCGGAAATAGTTAGGTAAACATTTAGTCATTGGATAGGAAAGACGGTCAATGTCTGGATCGTGTACCCTGACTAGATCATATAACAATGTTTAGTTTTACAATGATATCTAACCCTTTGTGCTGTATGCTCGTGTCTTTGTGGGGGGGGGGTCGGGAAAGAGAGGGGGTAATTTATAAGTGTGTGCGTCTGCGCGCGCGCGCGTGTGTATTTTGTTTTGTGTGTGTGTGTCTGTGTGTGTGTCAGTGTGTGTGTGTGTGTGTGTGTGTGTGTTTTAGCTGTGTATAATAAGGCACAGGCACAGAGAATCTCCATCCGTGAATTCAAACTCTGGACGTTTCTTCAGGGGACTGAATCCAGAGTGGCGACTTTTCTTGCTGAGACATGTGTAATGTCTCACCAGTCCCTAAGCCGCCAAGCAAAATCAAAATACGAATCACCTACAGCCGTGGAGTTTGGGAGTAGAACACCCAAGTCAGAACACGGCAGTAGTGAGAATGTTCAGCTTAATTATCTAAGCAGCCCTATTTATAGCTATTTTTCAATTGCTGTATCTTTCTTCAAAGCAATACTATATAAACCATATAACCCAATTGTCACTGTCTTCAAAGATCAGTTTTTACAACGGGCAGGCGTCATGAAGCGACTACTATTAAAACTGTTTATCTTAATTACTATTAAAAGACTGACATCTGCGCTGAAGCAGACCGTAATAGCGCGTCATAGCTTCCGTACTGTTTGAACTATGCTATCATTTTCAAACCTGACCTAATTTATGCTATTCTAACTATTGTAGTTCTTAAATGTTATGTATGACAAGCAGATTAGAGCTAATCTTGAATGTCATAGTACAAATTGGACATAACTGGACCTAGGAAAGAAAAATTTTTCCCCACATACAACCAAGGTGAATTATATACAAGAAAACTTTTATTAAAACACACCAACCGCGCGAACTGTGTCCAATGCCACCGCTCGAGATGCGATGCAGTGTTTCTATTCCTGAGTCAGGAGTACTTATAATGCTTTAAGAGCGTACTGTGCCTGCTACAGTCATTTAAATGCTGGATAACCAGGCCAGACATCTAAACGGCGTGCCTCCAAAGACGAAAATAGTACATGGATTATACAGCTCTAGATCAACTTTTTTTGAAAAAATATGGTCTCCACGCATAGAAAACGGAATTTTTAACCGCAGCAAAATATGCTTGTGATATTTGCTGAGGGTCAAATACCTCATAAACATAAAAACCCAATAAATACTATGACCTACTCGTCACTATTATAACAATTTACATCGGCGCTTTAGCAGACCGTTATGGCGGAATTGCCGTTCTATATATTAACATTTTCAAATCAGACCTAATGTCTGCTATACAAACTATAATTATAATATAGGGTTTTATTAATGACAAGGAGACTAAAGTTAGCCCTTTGAATGTCATAGTACAGACTGACATAACTGGACCTGGGAAAAATAATTCTATTCCCAAAACAACTAAGGTGAATTATATATACAACTAAACTTGTTATATAAAACACACCAACCGCACGAGCTGTGTCCAATGCCACCGCTCGAGATGCGATGCAGTGTTTCTATTCCTGAGTCAGGAGTACATCAAGAGCATTTTGACAGTCATTTAAATGCTGGATAACCAGGCCAAACATCTAAACGGCGTGCCTCCAAAGACGCAAATAGTGCACGGAATATCTAGCTCTAGATCAATTTTTCTTGAATGCAGGGACCGCGAAATATATGGTCTCCACGCATAGAAAACGGAACTTTCTCAACCGCAGCATAATATGCCTTGTGATATTTACTGGAGGGTCAAATACCTCATAAGCATACAAATCCAATAAATTCTATGACCTACTCGTCACTAACCCTTTGTATCAAATAAAACCAAATTGGTAAAAAGAAAACACGAACCTCAATCTCTGGCACGGGCAATGTGTGTTTTAGCTGTGTATAATAAGGCACAGGCACAGAGAATCTGGAACCGTGAATTCAAACTCTGGACGTTTCTTAGGGGACTGAATCCAGAGTGGCGACTTTTCTTGCTGAGACATGTGTAATGTCTCACCAGTTAAGTTAAGTAAAAAGCCCCAAGCCGTGGGTTTAAAAACCCCAAGTGAAAAGGGGGGTATTTTGTTTTGTGTGTGTGTTGCTGTGTGTGTGTCAGTGTGTGTGTGTGTGTGTGTGTGTGTGTGTGTGTGTGTGTGTGTGTGTGTGTGTGTGTGTGTGTGTGTGAGAGAGACCATTAGCCTGAGCCATTTACCATGTCCAGTAAATCTCCACTCCCTATATAGCAGAGCCCAGTTACCAAGCTGCCTCTACCCTTAGCCATGTTACTCTTACTTACATGATAACTTACCGTTCGAATGCAATAAACGTCGAGTGTCAAAAGTAATTTGATTTGTTGCCTCCTCGGCCAGGCCCAGATTTTATGTGTCTTTGTTAAGACCACTTGTGAGTAAGCCATATGGAGCGGACCTGGCTAAGATGTCGTAGTTACTGATGGCACTTCTGATTGGGAAAGAGTGAGAAATGTGAAGGGACAGATCTGGGAACTAGACATTGATATATAGATCACTTTGTGAGTGATATATATATATATATATATATATATATATATATATAAGCAGTGGTTCATAGACACACACGCGCACGCACACACACACACACACGCGCACACACCACACACACACATATATATATATATATATATATATATATATATATATATAGAGAGAGAGAGAGAGAGAGAGAATGAGGAGAGAGAGAGAGAGAGAGAGAGAGAGAGAGAGAGAGAGAGAGAGAGAGAGAGAGAGCATCTATATAAAACAATATGTTTTCCTTTCCCTGGTGAGACATTACACATGTCTCAGCATGAAAAGTCGCCACTCTGGATTCAGTCCCCTGAAGAAACGTCCAGAGTTCGAATTCACGGTTCGAGATTCTCTGTGCCTGTGCCTTATAATACACAGCTAAAACACACACACACACACACGCGCGCTCACGCACGCGCGGGGAGAGAGAGAGAGAGAGAGAAAGAGAGAGCAATTATCTACCAGTTAGTCAGACAACGACAAACCAGCTCCTGGAGCCAGCCGTCAATTTGTTGTTTGCGCTTCGCCGACGTCGACGCCATCCCCGACGTAACGGATATGACGTAGTACCGTCTTATCCTTCCGGTTGGTCAACGTCAACCGTGACATCGCGACAAACCAGCCGACAGTGGCGTCCCCTAAACGCCCACCAGGGGACGCCACCCTCGCGCCGTCGTGTCAGTCCGGCCCGGCCAGCAGTATCGTAACCTAGTCAAATCGTATCTGTTCGCCGGCCCGGCCTCCCATTCCGGAGCCATTTGTCCACTTAATACGAGTAATTCGCGCAAATATCCTCGCCATATTGTCCGATTTCGTTTGATGGCGGACGTCTTCGCCGGCGGAAATGGCGTTATAAATTGATTTATTTTATCGTCCACCGGACCGACCGAGTGGCCATATGTCGGCTCGAACGACGCCTCGGGGACGAAGAAGACGCTGGGACGAAACAGTGGCCGATGTCATCGTCGTCATCGGCGGCGGCTGCTGCTGCTGCGACTGAGGAGACAGCTGAGGCGTTTACACGTTGTCGTGGTGGCGGATGTTGAGCTCTATAACTGACTGTGGCCACGGAATGTTCTCAACTAACAGAAAGATGGGCTGAGTTTGGAGTAAATAAGTGGCCATCCCGCTGTCTCTGGTGTTAACTTGTAGTTGAAGATGACGTTGATCTAACGCGATTGTTTGTTAGATATGAGCTGGGGTGTTGATGAGTGGGGATTGGGGTGAGTGGGGTGGGGGTGAGTGGGATGAGTGGGGGGCTCACACTATACACACACACACACTCATATATATATATATATATATATATATATATATATATATATATATATATATATATATATTTTATTAAATGTATGTATGTATGTATGTATGTATGTATATCAAATATCAAATACACTTTATCTATCACACAATATTCTAACCAATTATTTAAGACACATAAATAATTCCATGTGTAGGAGCTTGCTAACAATTACATCTTATCCCCGAAGAGCTTATATAAAGCTCGATTATAAACAATATCATAACACAGACACACACACACACACAGAGAGAGAGAGAGAGAGAGAGAGAGAGAGAGAGAGACCAGTCCTATATGTCTATAATATCTCTATTTCAGCAATAACCGAGAAGGCTGGAGGTACAAAGGCTTCAGCTAGGAAGAGCAGAATCCCTTTGGGTAAGACTCTTCTATAGGATTGTTATAGTAGTATGTTGTCTGGCTGATAATAATCCTAAACCTCTATACTAAAGCTTCTATACACCTCGTAAAGACACACACACATACACACACGCACACACACACGCACGCACGCACACACCAACACATACACACACACACAGAAAGAGAGAAAGAGAGAGAGAGAGAAAACCCCACATTCTACAGAAGATAATCAATATTTATGTTAGACTTATGTCAATAATTACATTAATTATTGTTGTCGTGTAGTTAATTACTAACGACACACTTCACAACAATGTAATGTGGATCATAAAGAGACGAACTAAACTAAAGACATGATGAAATCTAGATTTTTTTGTCGCTGTTTTTTTTCTATATATCTAACTATCTGTCTGCCTGTCTGTCGTCTGTCTGTCTGCCTATCTATCTATCTACCTGGCTGTCTGTCTATCTTACTATTTGTCTGTCTGTCTGTCTTCTGTCTGTCTGTCTGTCTGTCTGTCTGTCTGTCTGTCTGTCTGTCTGTCTGTCTGTCTGTCTGTCTGTCTGTCTGTCTGTCTGTCTGTCTGTCTGTCTGTCTGTCTGTCTGTCTGTCTGTCTGTCTGTCTGTCTGTCTGTCTGTCTGTCTGTCTAAAGAGCCCAATTACTATGATCCTAAGTTTAATCAAGCCAGCCCCGGGCACCTCACAGACGGAAAAAGATTGTATTCCCTCAAATGTCATTAATAATTAACCTTCTCTAGTCAAAGCAGCCACAAGTACACCATTGACCTGCATGAGCCAAAGCATGCCTTGCGCATGCGCCGCCACTCTGCACGATGTTTATTACGAGGATGACAACAAGTCGGTCTGCTGACAGAATCCGGTATAAAGATGACCCTATTTTACTGTCCTTCAAGTAGCTTTATGCTGGAGAACGCTAATTAATTGCCGACTATCTGCGGCGGCTAAGAATAGCAGGTACCGATCCAGGGACGGGGCAATGCAATGCCATGCCATGCCATCCCATGCCGTTCCATGCCATTCAATATAATGAAATACCATACCGTACCATACCAAACCTATATATATATATGGACGAAGACACATCAATAATGTTGATAGTTCTAGCGGCCATACGAGGGAAGGTATAAGAGTATATATCATTATATCATGATATATGGAAGATACCATCATACGAAGACAATACCATCATATGTGGATGTGTTATGTGATACGTGGATAGCACTCTGATATGCAGATGGTACCACGATGCCATATCATATAGTATTTAGATTGACTGTTGGATCATACCTTGAGAAAAGAACAGTATAGCGACCGATGCTATCCGTTATGGCATAGCTAATACAGGAAGCCATACCATAAAAGGTGCCATCGATGGTACAGAATTTAATATCATGAGTTGCTATGTATATGGCACACATATTGATGACATAATGGATTGAGTCGTCCCAATAGGCATGGATTCCAAGGAAGGTCATGCCATTAGATGAATTTGGCACATAGCATGAGACGTTTTACTGATGGTAAAAATGGCATACCATACCATATACAAGTGGTATCAAATGTCAGATACCACTAAATGAAGTACTGATGGATGGCATCCTCCGTCGTACCGCAACCAATATTTGGTATATCCATGCCAGGAGGTGTGTCAAGGTCAAGAGATCTCATGACCACTGTACCATTTCCTGACATGTCCACTCCCATAGCTGTATCCTGAACGATCATCCATCGTTATCTGTCTTTCCGACGCCCCCTGGCGTTTCTCCCGCCTACTTTCCCTTCTGGCCCATTAGGAGCTTAATGGTGTTATGTTGTCCTATTATCGCCCGCAGCGTTTGTCGCTAGGGGGCTCTGTCTTCGGAGAGAGTCATGATGGTTTTTGATTTATCGGCTCTAAGAAAGGGACCTCATTGTGATGGAGGTATTGTGATAGAGGTATCGCGATAGAGGTATTATGATAGAGGTACAATAGCACCAATATGGTAATATGAGTATCGTGAGAGAGGTATTGTGATGGTCGTAGAGGTATGGACGTAGAGGTACAATGGTACTAATATTTGATAGAGGTACAATCAGAGAGCGACTGTATTAGGGTTCGAATCCCAGTGACGACTGTGTTTGTGGGATAATTCCCCAGGCAGTACCCTCGACTTTTTGGCTCTAGTGTCACCAGAGGCGATATTAAATAAACCACTCACATACACACTCGTTCCCTCCTCCTCCCCCATCCTTTCGTCACTCCTTCTCTTCCCCCCCCCCTCCTCCTTCCCTCACTCACTTACTATAAGAAGATTTTCCACGAGAAATGCATCACACTGGGGGGTGAGATATGACAAAGTTGTTTCCTTGACAACAGTACCATGATGTAGTTGCTATGGGAGAGGTACCATGAAGTAATAAAGGTACCACATACCAATTAACAACGATGTCATAACGAAACCTTTCACATGTCGTGACAAAAAACAATGTCACGGCGATCCTGTGATGGAGGTAATGTTACGATGGCACTGAGAAAACTTACGTGACAGGGGAAAAAACATGACAGGATACCAAGACAGAGATGCCAAGGTAAGATACCATTTCAGAGATACCATGACAGAAATACAACGACAGAAATACCATTATAAAGATACCATGACAAAAATGTCATTGTTAAGAAGCTATCTCAGAGATGTCATGATATGCTGCCACAGAGTACCATTGCGAGGTATGGCAGTTCGAGGAATGCCACCACAAAGCAACATCACGTGACGAACGGTGCCTCCTGGAGTACGAACGTATCCGGTCCAGAATTGCGCATTTCATCGGACTAGTCACGTGCTAAAATGGCGCTCCGTTCACTAGATGGCAGCAGCGACTGTCTATATGGAAGAGGCGTTAATTAGCGACAGTCTCCGAGTAGATCATCATCAGGATAGAGTCTCCGGATTCTGACAACTGATAATTACACATAACATTAGTCCGGCTTCTCAGAGGATCCACAACACGACGACAAATACTCGGTCGTCATTAATATTTCAAAGCTCGGCTCGTTTCTCGGAAGCTTTTTCATTCCCCCAATCCCCACCCCCCAATCCCGAACGATGGGCATCTCTCTTTCTCGCGCGCGCGGGCCGACGAGCGAGCACACGCGCTCGGCTTTAGGGCTGTTTCCACCTTTTCTTGGTGCTTCTACGATGTTGTTGTTTTTTTATAGTTCTTTACGTCGGTGTTCGGTTTCAAGCCGGACCGATCCAGACTTGTTCCAGGGATGTCGAGAAATAAATGAAGAAGGATCGCGATTGCCGAGTGATGTGTTTTCACTTCGAGACTTCATCACTGGCGACATAACTGATCGCTCCCCAGTTGCCGACGCGCGACCGCGCGTGCTCTTCTGCGTACGCGTCCGTCGTGGGTCGAAATAATTGCGCACCAATTCGACTTCCACGGAGGGGGACCCGCCGGAAGTCGGATCTTTCTGAACGCGTACAGACCTCATTTGATCGGTTGGTTTGGGTGCAGTTTTCTTCCGGGTAATTTTTACCCCGTTATCGTTCACTAACCGTCCTTGATACAGTTATTAACTATACTTTAGGGACATCTGTTGTGTGTCTGATGATGGATCCAGATCTCTCGTCGGCGAAGTGATAAACGACGGGAGATTTCTGGAATGAGGACAGAAAGAGGGAGATTAGAGCTCCGGGAGGCCGATATCATGACCTTCCATCTCCATCCCTGACGTCATTACAGAGTCGGTGGAACTTGGCGTAGCCCGTCGACTGAATCAAATCGTGCGTCGTGACGCCTCCGTTGTCTAACTGGTAGCGCGTTGGACCACAGATCACTACCACCTGAGTTCGAATCTCGGCGTGGGTATATCTCAAGGGTGTTTCATCTTTGACTTCGCTTCATTACCCTTGGAGGTCACTCGACCTATTTAACCTACCATGTGTGACAGTAAAGCATCAATCATCATCAATCATCAAATTGTACGTCGTGGTCACGTGTGCTATGACGTGGAATTAATTCCTATTGGGTTGTGTTTAAGACTTCATGTGTTTAGGTTCCTTAACAGATGGCGCATCACCGCGGCCATAATCATAACGGTATTATAATCGATTTTCGTGTTATCATAACGTGTCGTACTTCTTCATATTATGGTATTTTTGTATTTTTCCAGGTTTGGTGGTCGCCGTTACTATAGGTGTTATATTAGGTGTGATGTTCGGTATCGCCATGCTAATTACTGTGTTTGTATACAAAAGAAGGTAAGAACGTTACTTTATCTGTCGTAAAACTAATTCGCTAGGTGGCGCTGTTACTCAGCTGGGTTATTTGTGCCCAGCTTATCAAATAAATTAACCAGAAATTATTTTAAATAACCAGAAACGTAAATATTTAAGCGTCAAATTATTATATTCCTCTGACTTCAGAATGTTATATACGTGACTGTGAATATTTAGAAATTTTTTACTCGATATATATGATAATCCAGAACAGATGACGGAGGGGGAAGGATCCCGGATCTCCTGCTATAGTTTATCTCTTAGCTTCTTCTAACAGTCTGCTTCCTGGGAATTGTTCCTTATATCAATTAATAAAGTATATCCATACATTAATTAAACATAGCAGTATAATATGTTGTTACAATACGTGCAAACAATATAATGCGTGATGTTTACGTTCTCTGTTGTGCATAATTTCGGATAAAATCCGAGTTAAAAACTAATTTTCTTATTCTCTCTTGCTTCACTTTGGCTGACAATAACTTTATAACTTAGAGGTGTGAAGGCGCCCTCTAGCGAATCGTTTTCCATAAACTATTATAAATAGCTCTGTTTTATGATCCATGTATATTTCTGATCCAGTATCATAATTTAGTCACCTCATTAGAAAATCTTGAGTCTCGTAAAAAAGATGTTATACTATAGACATACAGTAATAAAAAATTAATTCATATATATATATATATATATATAGAGAGAGAGAGAGAGAGAGAGAGAGAGAGAGAGAGAGAGAGATACCCAACTTTACATTAATATCACACGTTTGTCATTTCCTGTTTTCAGACGGAAGTGTTCTGGAGCCTCGAAGACAACGAGTAGCCTGCTGGGAGGTACTGTAGGCGACGATCCGTCTCACGACAACGACGAGAACTACGCTCGTCGCGTCTGGATCGAGCACAAACAGGATGACCCCTACGGCCGGATATGTCAAGGTCATAACCTGCCCGTACAGTATTCGTCGGCATCGACCGACTACAGTCACGTGTTCGAACTCCAGTGTTCGGCACGCGCCCACTCGCGCACACTTCCCTCTGGTGACTATCACGCCGGCAATCCGTACGGCTGCGCGCGCAACGCCGTCTACGCCCGGTCGACGGACGACGTGCGCGCATGCGCGATGCCGATCAGCTCTCTGGGCGCCGCCAACTCGCCATCTTTCGCCACATTTAAGACCGAGCGATCCGGCGTTCGGGATCCAGGCAGCAGGACTCCGAGACGATCGGAAGCGCGAACATTTAGCTCATTCGGCGCCAAAAACCGCTCCCTGTCGTCCGTGGTCGAAGTGGACGATGTGACGTCACCGGAACACCAGCCAGACGTCGTTACTAGCAGCAACATGGAGCGTGTTCCGAACGCGTTCGGCGAGGGAGCCGAATAGTGGGGGGGGGCGACGTCTAGCGAGTGACGTCATCGGCGAAGCATGCGCACTGCTGAGATATGAGTGTGACGATAAGGACGTTCGGTGTGGCCGTTTCTAGTCCATATCATCTCAAAATGTTTCTGTTTGTGTTTTTTTATTGTTTTTTTATTTTATAGTTTTTCCCTCATTGATTATCCCCACCCATTAAATCATCTCATTGTACAGTTATAGGTATGTGAGGAAGATAATAAGAAGAAGGCTACTGATTTGTATATTATTATTATTATTATTATTATTATTATTATTAGCACATATACAGATAACGATTATGTATAATAATTGATTACACTATATATATATGATGTGTCCTGAAATGAAATAAAATAATATTAATTACGTATGTAAATGTTTATATGAGTAATGCTAGATTACAAGTGTGTCAAGGATTCAATTGGTTAAAATTAGAATTAAGTAGTTAAATAGTGTAATATTCTAACAATAATGATCATTAACCTCTAAAATCCTCTTTAATCCTTAGTGCAAGAGATATTTACGTTGTAAAATCGATCCCCCGCTGCACATACTCGCTAATTATCGCCATAACTTAAAAAAGTTATCGTTTGTATCAGTTGAGTTGTTTAGGTTTGGCGTTGGTTAAACCTTTGGAAAAAAATTCTAACATACACAGATATCAGCTGAATTCTAAACCGATAAGCTGTGTATGTGTGTGTGTGTGTGTGTGTGTGTGTGTCCTGAGATAGAAATATTATTACTGATGTGACATTAATATCACAAACCATAATGGCTCTTCTTGTAGCACATTGCTCTGTGGACTGCAGGTTGGGTTCTAATCTTACCATTAGCCGTGTCTGTAGGATGTTTCAGCTGACCAACTCATTTGGATAAGTAGTATCCCTTAAATTATGAAGGTTAATAAACAACTCGTCCAGTCTAACAAAATGTATCTTTGAAGGAGAGATAACACGCGGATGATCTTTATAATACGAAATGACAAAACATCCAGCGTATTTTAATCCTCTGGGGACTTCTAAGGCAGTTAGATGGCTGCACGCTTTTATTTAGTCATAAATTGTGAACCGAAAGTTAATCAATTTCTAATTTCGTTTATACGAAGTTTGTAGTACCAAACTAGGTCCGAACCCATGATCCTCAACTACAAACTGAAGACGCTTAGCCGTGAATCAATTTTGTGAGGCGCGAGTTATATTATAAAAAAAAATAAACAACAATTAACATAGTGTGCATCTTTAAAGTATTTTTACTTTAACATAGTTTTCTAAACTTTGAACCATCAAATAAGTATTAATATATTGAGTCTACACTTAGTGTAAATATAATATAACAATATTCACTTTCTGAAATAGGTTGTTGGAGGAGATTGAAACTGCAGCAACCTTTAAAACATTTAAAAGTTTTTTTTTAAGACAGTAAGATATCTTTTTTTTTTTGGCAGCAGTATAGAGTTATTAAATGTTTCAAATATGTTTGTGGTTACGAGATCATCGCAACTAATTATACCCATCAATACAAATACCAGGTGTTTACAATCGGTGGGTGAAGTCATGGGATATTATCCCATATATGATCCTGTCCAGAGAACATTTGGAATTATTCTTAAAGACTAATGACTTTACGTTTGATGGTGAATGGTTCATCCCAAAAGTACCCACTTCCATGGCCCCCCACTTGACGCCGACATTTACGTGACAAAATGTGAAGAAAAGGGGGCATTACTTAAATATCTATTAAAACATCATATCTACTACCCCCTGTATTTGGATGATAGTTTCTTTATATGGCCATATGGCAAAACAGCCTTCTCTCATATTCTAATTGCTTTATATAAACACGAAGCACCGATAAATTTTAATATTCTTTCTGATTTGATTTAAAGTCAATTATTTAGATCCCACAATATTCAAATATCCTAATAACAAAAATAACTTACTAACCAATATATTTTTTCTAATCAATCGATACTTATTGAATGTCACATAAACATCCTTTTCGTTCCAAACTGAAATCCAGATGATATGATTTTTTAGAATATTTTCTTGTGATAAGGACTTTGATATTCTTTTTAAAAAAAAAAAACCAAAAGGAAAGAAATTACTCTAAAAGATCGCTACTTGATATAAAAGGCAAAACTGTTACTAAAAGCCATCCTATACAATTGACCGCAAAACGT
The DNA here is from genome assembly GCA_025642065.1 of Paralvinella palmiformis. Lineage (NCBI taxonomy): Eukaryota > Metazoa > Annelida > Polychaeta > Terebellida > Alvinellidae > Paralvinella > Paralvinella palmiformis. The sequence continues at coordinate 860,674 of JAODUP010000013.1, read as the reverse complement.
GTGATCTAATAAGTGGTTGCTCAAATGTTACTATCAGTGTCCCCCCCCCCCCTCCCAAAAAAACAACAACAACAAACACATTTGTCATAATGGGAGATATAGATTGGTCTTCTTAAAACGTTATTTATGCTTATCACTTCTATAATAAATAATTTGCAGCTGAAACTGATTGATCTCTTCTTATAAGAGCCAATGGTCATCGATTTGCAGCTGGAAGAAAACATATACGTTCTTCTTTATTGATATAGTTACAAGTGCACGCAGAGGGATCCTCTCTTTCTGATTACCATCGTCGATCTCTCTCGGTGATTATATTTTAGTACCGATTAAACAGATCCATAACACAGGTTCTGATTGGCAGGATAGAATTAATAGACTAAAAGGAGAAATCTTTTCGACGGATACTCTGGGATCATTAGAACCAACAGGAAGAAACCAAAAAAAACGTTCGGAAGATATATTAGGATCAACCGAAAATGAGTGACATTGTAACTCTAGTGATATCGATCTCAAGAAGGGGCACTGCGGCTCCTACAATAATAAATAACATTTAAAAAATACTTCAACCAAAGAGTTATTTAGAACACCATCACTGCTTATAATAAAATTATCTCGGCTTACTTAACGTTAGTTGAAATACATATTTTAAAAATAAATACAACGTCTCCTGAAGTTTTGAATAATTTTGTAACAAAAACAACTTGTCTTGAAGTGAATTTTAACTATGTCATTTCAAGTATATTTCAAGTTTAATTTATTATTATTCGCAACACAATTTCAGTATCTAAGCCGGGTATTTTTCATACCTGTGTAACCATATTAATTCCATTCCAGTGATTGACATGTCTCTAAACACCACATTACATAACTTCCTTTGTTTGAAAGGTTTAAAAGCTTAAGCGCGTCTCTTCCTAATGGAAAATGTATATATATAAACCTAGAGCAATATAAAAACATTATATATGACTGTACCGAATAGATGACAGTTAGAAGTTTCTGCCTCAAAATTTCAACAACAGCAACAATAGCAACGTTATGAGGTGGGACTCCTCCTTGGTCTAGTGGTAGCGCATTGGATCACATATCACTACCACCTGAATTCGAATCTCGGGTGGGCATATCTGAAGGGTGTTTCATCTTTCACTTCGCTTCATTGCCTTTGGTGGTTGCTCCGCCCATTTATCTAATCTTGTGCACAAAAGTGGCCGTAAAAGGTCAATCATCACCAATAGTAACGTTATGGCTGTGACGGTATCCAATAGGCGACAGCCAAAAGTATCCGACCCCAAATTTCAATAGCAATAATAACAATAACAACAGTAATGTTATGGTTGTGACTGTGTCCAGTAGACGACAGCCAGATGTTTCTACCCCAAATGTCAATAACAAGAAGAGTAACGTTAGACATTATAGATAATCTGATGAATACTTAATTAAGTCGAGACTCGTCGTTATTATATAAGTTTTGTTATATTGCTACTATCAATATCGAGTTTAGTTTTATTTATGTTTATATTAGTCATTTATGGTGTACATTTAAAATTGACTTTTTCTTATAGTTTAAAAAATTTGATTAAGTTGTCAAACAAGCCAAAAAAAAGGGCAAAATGATTTTAAAAGTAGTTACTATTGAATATGTTTTTGACTATGAGGGCTATTATATTTTTGCGACGCTTAAAGATGTCGAAAATCTCTATTACCCTCGAATAAAGTATATGATTTCACGCAATGGAATAATCCTACTTGTCATAACGGTTACAAGCTACAATTAACATATCACAAAATATGGTTATACTATTTTAACTAAATAGTAATGAATGAATCGGCCAAGAACAAAGCACATTTTATCCAAAAAGACAAACAATCCTGTCTTACTTGTTCTTTCGAAATCATAAAACCATCTTCACTCGAACTAAAGCTGGCTTTTTATACGATTTTATACGACTGTTTCTACACATTGTGACTGAATTGTAAATTATTAGAATATTAGGGGCCAAATTAGTATTAGTATGGATGGCTTTTTGGCTGAAATATATGAAATCTGTTTTGGCTGTTTCATAGTAGTAAAAAAAATGTTGATTACGTTATATACAGCATTGCTAAAATAAGACATAAATAATAATAATAATAATTATTATTATTATTACTGTTATTATCATCATCATCGTCATCATCATCATCATCATCATTATTATTATTATTATTATTATTATTATTATTATATAGATTCCACGGATCGATTTATCATCATGCCAAACGACACTTCTGAAAAGAGGAAAACCGGTTGGATTGGATTTGCTTGCATACTAACATTATATCCATTCTGATCATCCGTTAAGGACACTGAATGGCCTAAATTGTGCCGATATGTCGTTAAACAACATTCATCCATCCATTCTGATTATCTGTTGAAAGTATTTGTAGCCCTTTTATATATCTCTTTTATTGCTTTTAAATAATATAGAGACATGTATTGAGTCTAGTCATAAACAATTTGGTTTTAAATCCAAATATTCTACTGATATGTGTATTTATTCTTTGAAACATTTTCCATTTAGTATAATAGACAGTGTAACAGTGCGGTATTCTCTTGCTTTCTTGGCGTATCTCGTGCTTTTGATAGAAGTAATTATTGATCGCTGTTTAAAAATTCCTTTCCTCTGTTGGTTGTTAGATTAATAGGCATTTGGTACAACTTACAAGAGTTCTGTCTAATATCGGGTGGGTACGTCACCTTCGGTGTATTTTAAAACCGATAATGGTGTCCGACCGGACGGAATTTTATCTCCGAGATTATTCTCTTTGTGTATAGACGACATCAGTACACTATTAGCTGATATGCAAGTTGGTTGTTGCATTGATAGTTCGTGTGTAAATCACTTTTTTGAATGTGCGGGGGACGAAAAAATTTGTTTTTCCTATTGGGGCCCCCCCGGGGTTTGGGGGGGCCCCAAATTTAGCCAAAAAACCCCCAAAAAAGAAAGTCATATTTACAAAAAAATCGATAAAGTAAATTTATTTAAGTAGAAAGAATCTGAATAAGCAAACAAGCAATTCTGTCATTATCAATTATAACAATAATATAGTACGGTACAAATATTTACAGACCACTGAGACCAGATCTTTACGATACTTGACACTTGCAAAGTCTTTGATCATTTTGTCGAAGTCATATTCAATACTTATCAATGCTAGATGACTGAGCCTATCATGACTCATTGTAATACGGCGTCTGTTCTTAATGAACTTCAGTTTACTGAATGAACGTTCTCCAGAACAATTTGTGACCATGAGCACCAATTACATTAGTAGCATTATCTCGACATTTGGAAATGTTTCTGCAACTTTCTTGTTCATCAACAGTTTGTAAAGTAAATGTTCTCTCCCTATCTTATCATCTTCGGGAAAATGAGTGAAGAAGGCTGCAAACTGCACAAATTCAACACCAAGTGTTTGATCTAGATCATCCTTGTACAACCAATTATGCTGCTGCTGCTTCCATTTCATCCGAGTCTAGTGATTCCAGTTCACACAAGAAAAGAGAACAGGTGATTTCAAACATTTCTCCAGTGAACTCAGAAACTAAACAATTACTGGAAGAAAATTCTGAACTCGAAATTGTTCAGACGTTGAGAGTGCAGCCTCTTCTGATATTCCATAATCCAATGGATTAAGGCGCACATTTCCTTGACGATTGCGTATCTGCAAAGAATTTCATGACGACGTGTCGAAACTGTAAAAAGCACATAGATTGCTTCAAGGAAGTAAAGAAATGCTACAGATGCTTGACAACATTCAGCTGCTGCTTGTCCAAATAGGCTCAGTGAATGTCCAGCACAGGGTATCCAATCCGCATGATGATTTTCAGCAGCAACTTTAGCTTGCAGACTTTTGTATCTCCAACTTTTTGCTGAGGCGTTATCATAAGATTGTCCACGACAATTCTGAACGTCAATGTAATGGTCTGCAAGGAATTTCATCAATCCTTCAAACATGTCTTGACCCTTGTGTCTTTGATTTGGGAAGAACTTCACAAATCGCTCAACTGGTGTATCATGCTCCATATATCTGAAGATCAGAGTTAACTGATCAACATGACCTTCATCAGCGTGGAATCAAGAGAAACTGAATAGTAATTAGAAAGTGTTATGCGTGAAATGATTTCATTCAGAACTTGATTATCCAAACGCTCTAGCATCCCCAAATGGTTTTCATTATGAGGGGATCCGATTTATTCATCATATCCACGAAGAGCTAGGCCTCATTCGCATGCAAATTTAAGCACACTGACTATAGTCGCTTTAGAAGGCTGCGCCGATATTGCTCAATTCGATCCCCTTCTTGTGCAAGTCCAGAGTCTATGTGTGCCAAGATTTCTTTTCATGACTTGTTGCTGAGAAAACTGCTTGAATGTGATCTTTTGATTGCTCATGGACACCAAGTCGATCACTAGCTTCTTTCCAGTCGCATAACCCATCATGTGTGAATTGAGATCTTGCAATACCCATTAACTTGCAAAAGAAGCAGTAGACAATGCCAAACAATGCCAAGAACTTCCCCATTTCGATTCCTTCGCTCAAACATAGCTAGTGTACATTTACAACCGACTTTGTGTAATGCGGATTTAGCATCCAAAGGCTTGACATCACTGTGGTGGTGATCCTCAATTAAGACCTTTCACAGTCCAATAGTCAATTAATTATTTCGACCTACCCTCTGCCCATAAGCTGATGTCATCAACCTGTGTAATCGTATGAGTCTCTGGAACCACTTGGTTTGAAGCTGTGCCTGGTTTCTTGACATTCCGGTCATTTTCTACCGTAGACAGGCCAGAAGAAGGCGAGGTTGCTGTTTCTATAACAGCAGGTGCCCAGCGGAAGGTGATGACAGTCAGTGTCACGGTGTAACGTTTCAAAACCAAAACAAATGATAAAAAAAATTTGGTGTTGATATATGTATAGCGTTAAATTTTAAATGTTTGTCTGCCGACGTGTGCTGAGCAACGACAGGAAAACAACTAGTTATCTGTTTAGACCTCTCACAAATACAATATGGCTTGCATATATAGATGATGATGATGATGATTGGGATTTTTACGGCCACTTTTGTGCACATGGTAGGCTAAATGGGCCGAGCGATCTCCAAAGGTAAGGAAGCGAAGTCAAAGATGAAACAACCTTCAGATGTGCCCACGCCGAGATTTGAACACGCGTGGTAGTGATCTGTGGTCTAACGTGCTACCGCTAGACCACGGATGCGCCCAACTTGCATATATAGAAATTTGAATACACGAATTCATAAGCGTTACGTTCAAGGATACGTTTAAGTTTCGAGTGAAAAATGAATTTTTGCAAGGATGCTAATTACACTACGTTGTGTACGTTAAACATTTCTAACGTCGTTAACGTGAGGCAACTTAGGCAAGCGGGACAAGATATAGCTGGAAATATGCTTGCAATAAGGTTTTCGATTGATATGTGCGTGGGGTTCAGGTCAGCCTAAATTTATCCTTACAATTATTCTCATGAAATATGTGGAGGCCCCTGGACAATTGACCAGCTTGCACATTACTAAATCCTTCCCAGCTATGTACATGACTATACTTCCTAAAAGGCACAAACTGTCCATTCCTTCATTAATAACGCTGACCTTGTGTACACAGATTCCATCAAATATCTCGGAGTTGTTCTCAATAACAATTTTAATGACGACGGAGACGACAATCGTCAGTTGAGATGCCTATTTGCAAGCTCAAATACTATTCTATGTAAATTTGTATATTGTACGCAAAAGTGAAGCTTCCATCTTCTTGAATCGTTTCGTTTATATTTTTATTGTTCTGAACTATGGTGTGAGTACTCCATTCCGAATATATCTAAATTAATAGTAGTATATAACAATATGATTCGTAATGTTTTGGCTATGATAGGCGCGATAGTTTCGATAGTTCGATATTTGTAATCAACACAATTGACACATATGAAACACGAATGCGTAAGGGATATTTCATATTTCCCCAAAGGTTGTTGACGTCTCCAAATAATATTGTTACTTATATTAATACCAACACATGGTTGCGACATAACTACATGTGGCGGCAGTGGGATAATTCTTTATAATTATATTTTTCATAACTATTGAATTTTTCATATTATATTGAATAATGTTTGTGGTATTGTAATCTAGTCATTTATTTTTGTTTGCTATTTTCTATTGTAATCTAGACTTGTTATCTTAAGTATGTATTGATGTACGGACTATAGGTGTTTTACCGGAAATAAAATCTATCTATCTATCTATCTATCTATCTATCTATTAGTAGTAGTAGTACTATTATAACATTAAAATCACCACCCCCAGGCAAACAATTGTTAAATTATGCGCGCGCGCCCCACACACACACACACACACACACACACATAATCACAATCACATCCATATGATCATTATGTAAACGTGGTCACAGAAGGTATTGTGAGTGGCTGTGGATCAGGGCCAGTTTGTGTCTTCATTTTGAAATGTTCAGGGTTAGTAAAATTCTAGTTAAAAATACCCTTGCCTCTGCTAAATCTGAATATTATAATAAAAGATCAAAGCATCCAAGGGAAATCAAAGGACTTTTTTCAGTGTTGTGAATAAAGTATTACATAAAAGTCAAACTGTCCTTCCAAATAATATCAACTCAGATAAAGATACGGCCCATTATTTTAATAAATTCTCCTGTCAAAAAATATTAAATATACGTAGTGGGTTCCATTCCAGCACCTTATCATAGGGTAAGCCATTGGTAGAAGAGTCCTGCATATCCATGATGGATAATTTAACCTTTTACAGAGATTGATATCAGACAGTTGCTGGGAAAAAAACATCTAATGCTTTCTGTGCAGTTGACCCCATGCCAACATGGCTTGTGAAAGATGTTTGGATGTTCTGATAAGCCCAATTACAAATTTAGTTAATAAATCATTATCTCTGGGTGTTTTCCCAAGATCCGGAAAACTGCCCTTGTAAAACCTTTTAAAAAAAACATTATGGACTGTAATATTCCCAAACAATTACAAAACCTGTTTCAAATCTTACATTTTTATCTAAACTTATAGAAAAGGCAGTTGCTTTCCATCTAAACAAATATTTAATCAATATTAACCTTAGAATCACTACAGTCTGCCTATAAACGTGGTTACAGCACTGAAACAGCCTTAGTTAGGGTGAAAAAGTATATTATGATGTCAATTGATCAAGGTAAGCCATAATACTTGTTCTTCTGGACCTGTCTGCTGCATTTGATACAGTTGACCATAATGTACTTTTCTCTAGGTTAAAAGACATGTTTGGTCTGTCAGGTAAAGTACTTGAATGGTTTAGATCCTATCTGGAACAATTCTCCCAGAGAGTGTCTGTTCATGGTATTTTATCTGACATTCAGTTTTTGTTATCTGGTGTACCACAGGGTTCAGTTCTTGGTCCTCTGGTTTTCCCAATGTATACCCATCCTCTTGGGATCACTGCGCAGCGATATGGGGTTAAATATCACTTGTATGCTGATGACACTGTATATATCACTGGATCCTGACAATGAGTTAAATTTCTCCTCTTCCTTGAAGAATTTAGAACATTCTATTGCTGATATTCGGCTATGGATGACTCAAAATCTTCTAAAACTTAATGATAATAAAACAAATATCATATATTTGGCATCACCACATTGCGTTAAATCCCTAAAGACACCAACATTACAGATGGATGCATCTTCGATTAGCCCTAATGGGTCAGTAAAAAATCTAGGGGTTATTTTTGACAAATGTATTAACATGTATGAACTTTGCAAATGTTAGAAATGCATCGTCTCTTGAAACTTTTAAATCTCTTCTAAAAACACACCTATTTAAGATCGCTTTTACAGATAAATAATTATTATCTTTGAAATCATTACAGGGTTCTTACAGATATATTATTTGGGGTATTATTATATTACATATTATTTGTACAGCCCTTTGAATGGCTCCTGCTAGTAAGGGCGCTTTATTAAATATACATTATTATTATTATTACTTGTCCGTACAGATATTGGGAAGTGCAGTTATTTACCAAAATGGCATCCAATTTAATTACCTTAATTACTACAAACAGAATCAAAATGTCACTTTTGGCACTTTCTTCTTGGCTATATCTTCAATAATAATTTTAATGTTGCAGAACATACAGCATCAAAGACAGCATGCACTTAATTTTTGAAGTAGCCGATTTGAGTTCTGGCCAAGTGTATTATAATAACTTTACATCTCACTTGAGCAATGAGGCCACTTTCTGAAATAACTAATCATAGATATTCGTACAGATATTTACATTTATTAGAATAATAATAATCATGATACCCAGTCGGATAAGTAACAATTGATTTTTAATACCATTTATTTATTGTATTTAATCAAAAAAATAAATGCAAGAATAATAAAAATTAAATTAGTCAGAAATAATTAATAAAACATAATACAAATTTAAAATGCATGACTTTTTGGAGTGATTTAAATCATGATTTAAATAATTATTTAAAGAAAATTCTTTAAAGCAAACAAGATATAACTGGTTAATTATATATATATATATATATATATATATATATATATATATATATATATATAATAAGAGAGAGAGAGAGAGAGAGAGAGAGAGAGAGAGAGAGAGAGAGAGAGAGAGGAGAGAGAGAGAGAGAGAGCAAATTACATACACACACAGCTGACGACACACTAAGTTGGACATCCAAAATTAAACCGAGTAGATTTGTAGAAATGAAACTTTCAAACGAAGTTAGAAATATAATATGACTAGGACTATTTAAATTAGTTATTATTAAACTAATTATTATATGCTAATTTTTGGAGTAGGATAAATCTCGAAAGTGTTCATTATTTCATAGAAATGTCACGTTTTGAAAATGAACAAGATATAGTGTATTGGTTTTATAATATTATGATATAATTTGGTTTTATAATATATATATATATATATATATATATATATATATATATCATGAAATACAACACAAATAAAATGATGTCAAAACCTCTATCTTTATTAACAACAAAGTTACAATCATTTTAATATGACTAATTATGCAGTTTCTTTGGTATGTAAATTAACATTAAAAGAATGGTACTGTTTGTGATCGAAATGAATGAACTACTTAGTCTTTATTTCATTAATAATTAAGATATTATAATGACATTATCAGGGGATATAATATATAAAGAACCTTTCACAGTGACATAAAGAGGATATTTATATATTTAATTGTTAATGAGCTATTCAATTAATTATCTAATTATCCTTAGCTACATTCGAACAATTATATGTTGTACAGTCAGAGAAAATATTACAAAATCCGCCAGTAATCAAAGTAATTGGATAAAGCGTGTACATTAAACAGAACAAATTAGGTTTTCACACTAGTCTGTCTAGTAGTGACGCCAGGTAGGATACTATCTATCTTATTTCTCCTATGACATTGTTAAAGACTAACACAAAACAAGATCTTCATAGATCAAAGTCACCTTGAATTCATGCATCGACACATGATAGTCAATTGCTTCCGCTGTGACCAATACCCAACTGTGTACATACCATATTTTGACACTTTTACCATCTTTGTAATGATTCCATACATCCTATAGACTCATGTTGTTTATTGCTTTCTCTACTTGCTTCTTGTCCTTAGTCCTTGGGAAACCCTTCCTATTTGTTTTGCAGCGATACGTTTTGATAACTCGACCTGAATCTCATGTTGTTTGACACGTTTCTTTTTCAATTGTTGCAGTGCGCTACGTATTGCAAACTGGATTATTGCCTTCTGTTTAGCAGATGTCATCTTGACCATATACTCATCAAGAGTTGTTTGCTTCTTCTGAGCCCTCATGTTTTATGACAAGAAACTAATAGTGGCGCGTGGTGACCTCTTCTGCAGAGCCGAGAGCATCCCTATCACTTCCTCTGCATCCGTATCGTGAGATCTTGCAGACCGAGTTTCCTCTGTCAATCTCTCGGTTATGTCAAGACCAAAATATTTCTTATTTTGTCTCGTTAAGACGGTTACTGTAACGGCCACAACGGCTTTCAACATCTCTGAAAAGCGAATCATATCGGATTGTGGTTGTAAAAGCTTTTGTAAAGTGCTAAGTGCTGTCATTTTCACAGTCGAGTATATTTCCGAGATAGTTTGAGGATGCTATGAACACGCGTGTAGGATCTTGCATGTAATTCCTCAGACAAGCAATGACCTTCTTGACGTTGTCAATGCCATCCTCGTGACTGATGTCTGACTTGGATGATGTGTAGAAAATCTGCTCCCATGAACCAGTCAACAATTATAAACCCTCGATATGGTCCAATTCGCACCGCCAGAACCGTTCTCTTTCAAAAGACCTAAGGAATGGCCAAAATGGATTCGCAGATTTGAGTGGTTCCAGTTCGCATCTTCGTTGCATGAAAAGGAGAAAGGCACGCAAGTAAATGCATTGATTTACGCAATGGGGACGAGGTAGGTGATATAATGACAAGGTTCGGATTGACAGACGAAGAGAAAAGGGAATATGATGTGGACAAAAACAAGTTTGAGGGACAGTTTGTAGTTCCCCGCAAGGCCATAAATGAATAGATGTTCTCAGGATGAAGGTGACAGTGTGGACACCTTTATCACTTCGCTGTGAGTAAATGAGGCAAACTTCGGGCAGGTATGGTCATCATGGATTCCGGGCAATTGCTCTAGGCAGTCATAATGGTTCATTTGATATCAAAGGAAAATCTAGACGTTGACGTTATGATATGCCATGTTTCCGTTCGCCATTATTGATTTTGCTATGCTTATGGGTTAGAAGACGTGACCGTCAGATCGGGTAATTTGGGGCACTGTTCCGGTAACTTCGGGCAGTCATCCGATCACTTTGAAAATACACCGCATGAAACAGTAAACGATAGCCTAAGTAAACGGATGAACAGAGTGAGTAATACTTGCGTAAAAAATATATTTATTATCAAAAGTATAAGCCTATAATAATATAATTTCGACTATTTCTACATTAACAGTCTCATGAAATTCGAAAAAGAATTTACACGAAATGTAGCACACGTTTTCCCATGCGCACTCGTACATCTTTACAGGCACATAGGCTCGCGCGAACATACAGATATGGTAAACACACACACACACACATTTCTCTCTCTCTCTCTCCGACCTGTTTTCCCTAGTGGGCAAGAGTGTTGGACACCTTCCTCGTGGTCATGTCGTGCGGAAGGTTGGGGGTTCGAAATCCGGCTGTGACACTATATAGTAAGAGAGGTTTTTCCATCCAGCCAGGCAACTAGCTTTTCTCCAATGAATATGCAATGCAATCTAATACAAATTATAAATTTGTTTAGAATTAGTGCTCGTAGGGGAAGCTATAAATTACAGACCATAGGTGTCTCCTTCAATTTCAAGTAGCTAAGACACGTTAAATAGCTGCCATTTCTTCCATTATTATAATATATGTCATCATTTACATATGCAAAAATACTTTCATATAAATGCGAGTGCCATTTCTTCAATAAAAAACAAGTTTCTGGTAAACGACAGAAACTACTTGCAATATAACGCTTCACACATTCTATATTATATATAGTCAATTTATAGATAGTATGTTTTGTAATATAAGTTTATACGATGGCTGATTTAGTTCTCGCCATCTGAATCAGACACAGATGACATTTAAAATCAGTATCGTCATTTTTGGATTTCCAAAAACCCCCGTATGAGCTTCATGTACACACACCTGGTGAAACCAAAAATCACAACTGTCGCATTGCACCCAACCAACAAATTTGTCATCAGCAGACAAATACATGCAACAATCTCTACATTTTTGGAAAGAATGCTTGGGTATTAGGATATTTTATTTACCTGTCCTTTCCCTTTAGACTTTTAATTCCCTTTAAACCTACCCAGATACACCTTCATAGTTTTCTTTTCTTGGCTTTGCCCTTCATGCCTTCAGTGATGCCTTCCAAGTCTTCGTATCCCCTTGATCACGCTTTCCCTGGATAATGTTTTCGCCAGTGAGCAATCGGTGCGATGGTAAGTGGTAACACTGGGGGGGGGGGGGATATTGTCCGATGTGGCTGACTAGAACCAGAAACATTGAATAGTTTGTCCAAATTTAATGCTACATCCAGTGTTGACGGCACAGAAGATTCTTCATGCAAACCTAGATCACTAGTAATACCCAAGTCCAACACAGAATCACGTCTCGTCATTGAATCTAATAAAATTTGGGTAGAAACGTCCTGAATATCATTGGTATTACTACTGATCTCCGTAGAATTAGATCCATTCAAGTATTTGGTACAGTTCTACTGAGTGTAGTAGTGCATGGTAAAACAGGGAGGATGTGACTATGAGTTGGCAGTGAAGTGGCTGTTGAAAAACGAAGCGATCTTAATGGATTTGACCTAAACATTAAGGCTTTTGTATGTTTTACCACGAACAATCACCATTAGCATGGCTGCATTACTCGTTGCCACCACGGTAATGCTTTCTTTGCTCGTACTGAATATGTTATTTCCACTCTTGGACCCCTTTTCGTGCCACAATCAGTCAGCCCCAAATCTAAATCACTTATAAGTTTTCCAAATCATCAAAATATGATGAGACAACGTTTGGTCGATAGTTTGGGTGGTCGGCCAACCGATATTTCTGGATTTGTAGTCATAAAACCAGTGAACCAGTCTTTTCCGGCATGTTTTTTTTGTGAAGGGATGTCTTAATTTCAAGATTTTAGATAGTCTGTATGCTTTTGATATAACACCCAAACGACTCACACCAAAACCCTTATCAGCAGATGACTGAATTCTGCCAACCAACGCCCTTTCTACATGGGCACTAAAAATTGGTCTCCTTCCAGGCTGTGCACCAGGTAGCATCCGTCCACTCATATGGTCAGCAATAGTTCTTTTTGGAATGCCATAATGCTGAGCAACCTTTTGCCTGCTCAAGTTTTTCTGCATCATAATTTAAATTTCTTTTCTTTTCATAGCGCATTTTCACAAATTAAACAACAGACGATTTGGATATAAAGAAAACTGCAACTGCAAAAGATACACAAAGAATACATAATACAACAAAGTATATATAATATTATAATTGCACACATTTTTAACTATTTACAGCAGAAGAGCAGCGACGGTCTTGCAAATCAAGAGTTCTTGTGAAATGGATCAGCCAGTAAATGAAACTGTGCCATATCAAGAGTACAGCAACTGAAAACGATACACACATAGGCCTATACACACGTAGAAATGACCAAATACTTTATATGGTTCTCAGGTACACGATCAGATAATGTGGGTAAGATACAAGCAATCAGGTTATGTTTGTTCACAAGGTAAGAATCTTCAAACAATTTTGGTATAAGTTGAATAAGTTTATTTGTTGTAACTATAACTCTATTAATGGTGGTTAATAGACAAGCACAAGACAAACATTTAGCCTCGATATAATAATAATATGCTCACGATAGTCTGTCAATTCTGGCATCCACACGAACATTTTCCAACCAGCTAAAAATACACATAGAATATTCTGTAAATTTCACAATCATATGTGAACATACTACTCCGCTGGCTTCCTTGGATAAATGCTGTCGTGTAGTAGAAATCAACTCCTTATAAATCTTTACTAGGATGGAGTTGTACACAGAAAATACTGGACGCCAAAGTTAACAATAGTTTACCCCCAGTGAAACAATAGACCACAGCGGCACAACAGTGACAATAGTTTGGGTGTGCGGTGAACCACGCAAATATCCTGCTGGACGAAATAATGCAATCCGACACAACATAAATTGGAACCTTGTGACATGCACTACCGCGTGTTTCAATCCCACTGCTAGAAACAGAGAGAAGTGAACTCCAACATATAGAAGAGCTTGGCGTGGTTTGCAAAGTAGAAAATTCTACAGATTGGTGTGCCGGCATGGTAGTGGTGGCGAAGAGTAAAGGTGTTCCAGAAGAGGGTGACGAACTACAGAAACTGGTACGCATCTGTGTAGATTTGACAAAACTCATCGAGTGTGTACAAAGAGAGAAACACGATCTGCCCTTGGTCGACCAAACACTAGGGATACTAGCAGGGGCAAAGATGTTCACGAAGTTAGACGCCAATTCCAGGTTTTGGAAAATACCTCTCTCGCCCAATTCAGAAGAACTTACCACATTTATCACTCCATTCGGGAAGGTATTGCTGCTTTCGAAGGCTACCCTTTGGGAGGTACTTCCAGAAGAGGATCAATAGTATGCTTGACGGTATTCCATGTGTTCTGTGTGGATGACATCATCATATTTGGAAACACCCGTGAAGAGCACGACGCGGGAGTGTAAGCGCTGTGCTCAAACGTCTGGAAGAAAACAGCGTGACGTTGAACTTTCGAAAGTGTGACTTTCATACTCGGGCCACGTGACTTCAGCCCAGGGATCGAGGCTGATCCAGCAAAAGTGCAAGTATAACGGAGATGGAAGAGCCTACTAACGTGAGTGGCATTCGGTATTTCCTTGGTATCACAAATCAGCTGGAAATGTTTTCGTCGAAGCTATCAACCATCAAAGCCATTGATTGCTGAGCAGTAGAAATCAGTAGAAATGGGAATCGGGTCAAGCTAATGCATTTGAAGAGATGAAGAGGGAGCTCAGTTATACACATGTTCTAGCTTTGTATGACCCCAATCGAGAGACAACAGCATCTTCAGACGCGTCATCATATGGGCTAGAAGCAGGTTTTCTTCAAATGATGAAGAAGCCATGCATCCAGTAGTGTATGCATCAAGGGTTATGATAGTGACTGAACAATGATATTATCAGATAGAGAAAGAAGCTTTGGCGAAGACTTGATCTCTAGACAGATTCTCAGATTACCTGTATAGTATGCTGCTCCACGTGGAAACAGCACATAAGCCGTTGGTGTCTTTGTTAAGCTCAAAGAAAAACCTAGACGAGCTGTCTCCAAGAATCCAATGATTCCGCATGCGATTGGTGCAGTATACATACACTATCAGTCATGCATCTGGCAAGAATCTGGTTACAGCAGATGCTCTGTCCCGCTCTCCTTCACTAAGGCCACTAACAACAACCGGATTGTGGTTTGCAGAAGAAGTTTCAGAGCAAGCAAATCTAGTCATGGAACAAATCCCAGCAACGAAGACCAGATTGGCAGAGATTAAGAGCAAACCAGCGGGGAGACGAAGTATCTCGCCAAGTAATGACATACTGCTTTGAAGGATGGCCAACCTACCCTTCTCTGCCAGGAACCCTGAAGCCGAATTGGCAAGTTCAGAATGAACTGACAATCCAACAGGGACTTTTGTTGAAAGGAGTGATACTCGTAATTCCCAGCTGCACGCGGCTGGAGATATTACACGAAGGTCACCAGGACCTGGTTAAGTATCGGTTGCGAGCTAAGTTATCAGTTTGGTGGCCAGCACTGAGTAAGCAACTACAAGACCTAGTGACGAACTGCACTGCCTGTGCAAGAGAGCGGCACATTCACGCAGAGCTGATGATGCCTTCAGAATCAAGGCTACGACCATGACAAAGGGTTGCCACTGACATGTTCGTATACAGGCGGAGTACTTACCTACTCGTTGTGGACTACATTTCCTCTTCAGCACCTATATATGAAGCCAGCTGCTTTGCGTCATGGTACCATCTCTGGAATTCTTCACTAATCTCATTCCTGAAACATTAAATCTCTGATTTGATATTTTCAATCATTGTGTATGCTCCAAAGAAATGTTGTTGCTGTTTTACGGCCACCTTTGTGTACAAGGTAGATTCAATGAGCCGAAGTGAAAGATGAAACACCCTTCTAACATAGACCGGCCAGGGTTTGAACACAGGTGCTATAGATCTGTGGCCAACCGTGCTACCAGTTAGGCCATGAGGTGCCCCATGTATACCTCAAAGACGTCAATATATCTTTTGTAGTTTAGGTGAAAAACCTTTCAAATAATCCAAACTAATTGTCAATACCGTGATGTCAACAATAACAACGACTTTTCATACCATGAGCCGTAGTCTTAGTGTCACTATCCCAATAGCAACGATTTTCATTAACCTCTGGACAAACATCTGGATTAACCATAGCATCAAGGCAAGTGACCTTGTGTCTTGCACAAACCTTTAAGTTTCTCCTGGCGAGTATTGGGGCAATATTGTTTGAGTGCAAGCTCCAGGAATGTTTGCCTTTTGGGAGAATTGTCAAACTATTGTACTTACTAAATTATTATTTAACAGACAAATCACAATTACACTTTATGTGATTTGTCTGTTAAATAAAAATGCTATCAGACACACATTATATAATACTCAATGTGTGGTTATTTAAGAATGACAAATTCGCAGTACTACTACTAGCTATTATGTCGCCAAACGATATATACCATTTAAAGATGGAGGATCCCCACTAGAGGTGGGGGTCCTGCCCTGAATCTAACGCCACACTGGATCGTTTTTAACATATTTAAAAAGTATTTTATTCACGATGAACCATGAAGATAAAATAATTATTCAATATGCTCCACTAGCCAAAAGTTTGTGATCGTCAGATATCATTATTGTAGTTATTTCCAGCGGTTTTCTATCAAGAATCTGCTAACAACAACCCATAAAGTTCATAAACAAATGTACTATAATCTTTTGATGTGTGTGTGTGTTAGTGTCATCAACAAAATCATTGATCATGATATGTCAACAACTATGTATCATAGAACATCATTTTCAAACGAAATACAGTTATATAATTTCACTCAATCGCTAGATGGAGCAATAATCAGATTTTTGCTAAGACTCGCCTTTCACAGCCTTCTTGATACATTGACACCTGATTGATTATTCTGGTCTTAGCTGGTACTCTTTGTGTAAATCATAACGATCGTGGCAAACTGTATTGCTCCGCAAGCCAAAACTGTTCTGATTAGCACCAGAGAGCGATATTCAAGCTAGGCTTTCGATTACTTCAGCTGGGAGCTGGTTCTAGTCGGCCGACTACGTAATTCCAAATTGTTATATCTTTTGTATTTTGTAAAATCTCACACTATGCTCTAACACACATTTAACCATTGACCTGAAAGAAACTAGACCGAACACGGCCGCCGATGTGATGGCAAACAGATCCCAACTTCCGGTCGTGGAAAATCAGGTTTATAAACATGGTGAATTATTGTTGTGTCGTTGGCTGCATAAGCCGTGGGAGTAAAAGTAATACAAAAGGAATAACTTTTCATCGGTAAGTATAAAAACACATTTAAAATAACTGTTAAAGTGTTGGTTTTTTGGCAGGAAATTAACCTTAACTATTACTATTATATTTAGCCTATTCGACAACCCGCTTCTGTCTCTGGCGTTTGAGCTCAACAAAACTATATCTACGGACTTACAAAAACGACATTTACGTATTTCATGGCATGTAATAGGAGAGGAATAATACAAATTGTCTGCACACACAAAATTGTAATGCACACCTCACAATAAATGTCCGTATTCATAGGTTCAAAACTCGAAGTGCAGCCACTTCAACATTGATTTTTGCCACTACCGGAAGTCAGCGCTGTTTGGTCATGGCGGGCCATTCAAACACCACTGACTGCTCGGTCTAGTTTTCTTTCAGGTCAATGCATTTAACACTCGAAATGACAGAACTACAATTTCCCGTTTATTACTAGTCTGTTCTACAGGTAACAACACATACATTCACTAGGTGGCGATATTTAATCATGATATTCACTTTATACAATAAGATGTCATAATCCAGACATAACACAAATTTAGCATGTTTTGACTAGCTTCTGGCTGTGTCCTCGGGTGGTTGATCCAGAACTTAGCTGGAAGTATATATTTATATCCACTCTGTCAATGTATGTCTGCATCATATCCCCTTTTCTCCTACCGTACTGCAGTAATATTAGGGCTCTTAGCCACTTATCGTATAGGAGATGCTTCAGCTCTAGTATTAGTTTGGTGCCCGGTCTCTGAAATTTTCTATCTCTACCCTTTCACGTCTAAATCTTGGGTGCCAGATTACATTCTCATATTCTAAGTGTGGTCATACTTTAATCAGACTTTGATCCCAATCGGACTGGATGTACATCTTTCATAAATAATATAAAGCCACTTATCATCTTTTTGCTGAAACAGTTTTCTGAACTCTTCCATAAATTCTGATTTCGAATTTCTATAACTAAAAAAATCCACATAACTTATTTTGTTGTTGTTTAATCTGACAAAGATAATAAAATCCTTTTTTTAAATACGTTATTCACCGGTATTTGAAAACAAGATCTAGATTTTGTTTATATTTTACTGGTAAAATAACATGATCGAACCTGGAGGATGATAAGTATTTTGTATATTGTACTCAACTAAAACTATAATTCATGATATGTATCTCATTCTATGAACACTAATCCAGGACAGATTTTGTCACGATATCTTCCAATACTAATCTAGAAGAATTGATGTAGTTACAAAACATTGGAGTTATGCAAGATAGATGCGTATATCTAGATTTAATACACTTCAATATGTTTAAATGAAATAGTATTTTACTACATCGCCATTCTGAGCTAAAACATAAAGGTTTGTCATCTGATAGACTGAACACAGTCCGTTTATCAGGATCTATCCAACATTCTGTGTGCAAGATCGATTGTATCAACGAAGACACTAAATTAATAAACATAGCTTATCTACGTCATTGCCTTGTTTGTATTCACTTTATGAAATATAATTATGTATGTACATAGTTTAGGAGCTGTACCTTTGGTTATGAAATACACGACCTGCTCGATAATGAAGATGAACAAGTCTTTTTAAGTAACACATTTAATAGCATAGCATGGAAGGTAATCCCGACATCGTGGCAATATTCAGACGGATTTGTACCAACAATACTAATCCTACATCCATAGATATGGCCGTATTTTGTTGTCCTTCGGCAATTATTCTTATAATTTAATATCGACAAACACGGTTAAAGTTTCGAAAATCACTCTTGTACGCGTAACATGGTAAATGAACAAACAACCTCTTGAGACAGTAGTTAGCAGGGATTTGAACCCCGATCCCAGGTGTTTGTTGCCAACTACACTCCCATGCAGTTCGGCCAATGTAGGAACTCTTCAATTATTCACGTTTAGCCATGGTAAGCTGCATATGTGTTGACAAGGAACCGTTCACAGGAATTTATATATAACGTGTAACTTCAAGACATTGATCAAGTATGACTACTTAAGTGGACGACCCAAACTAAAATTAGTCCAGAATGAAGCTTAAATTTGGAATGCTGGATCCACAACTGAGAACAACAATCTGATCACATGGTAGTTGAGTTTACACGACATTTTGAAGAGAACGAATCGTACATATGTTTAAATGCTGCAATAATCCGGTTATTTATTCATGTCGTTTTCGCACGTTCATCTTGAGAACAAAATGCACATAAAGCATGGTATTGAAATTCAAGAACCCGCCGTGCGTAAATTGATGTTTCGTTCCCAATGACAACTAATCCAAAAGCATAAATAATTTGATAACTAATTTGACGATTTCAATACGTTCAAACTTCCGCCGATAGTGTGAATAGTAAGTCTGTTAATCGTTTCTGGATAAACACGAAAGACTGTTTATAACAAGACCTGTTACTTCCCGTTTTAACTTGGGGCGCCATTTTGACTTCAAGGAGCGCGGCGCCTCTGACGATCGGGGGTAAGTTATCACGGACAGCTCCCTTATGGCACTGGTTCATTCTGCGCCGCTTTCGGCTGCAGTAACAGGAAAAGTATACACAAAAAACACATTTCTTTCGTTACCCGAAAGGAAATGAAAGCTAGTGTAAAAATTAATTATGATCTGGCTTTTGTTAAATAAAGGATATTTTTAAATAAGCATAACAATTTGAAGTAGACACGCCCCTACTTGACATGACCCAAGCAGTAGGCCCAAGCAAGATCAATCTAGATCTATGTTTGTTTCAGACAATATCAACCTATTAATCACAAAATGAGTATGTAATATATACATAAGCTTACAGTTACATGTACTAGAGCCATTGAAGATGTTATGGGCGGGAGGTGTTTTGTTATTGTTAATAATATAATTGGACTTCTAAAATTATAGGACTATAATCAGATAATTTTTCCCTAATTACAGTAATTATAAGTAGCTGAGTATTTACACGATCATCTGCATCCATACTTATTTTTAAACGTAAGCAATTGGTACTTATATATATATATGGACTTCTATATAAACCACCGTTTATAATGTAAATGTTATGAAATTAATTATTAAATACCTCAAATAGTGGTAGAAACATCCATTTTGTTATTTTTACTATTGACAGAAGTAAAAGATGGGTTATTAATTGTTGTCGTGCAGATATTTGAGGAAGGATTTAAATTATTTGAATACTAATTGTAAAACGTATGACATATGCACTTCACTGAATTCACGAACCAGACAAGAGATAAACCTATCTAGAATGCTATTCCAACTATTTTTGATGTAACAAATCGACCTCATGCATCTACTGAAATCAAAGGGGAAGGTATTAACAGATAGGAGACCTATACAGGAGACAGGGTCAGCTGTGATGGTAATTAATATTTATAAATATTAATGGTAAAACATAATACAAAGTGGTATTATAAAATTAATTAAATAAAAACAAGGCATCAAACCCATGAAATTTTGTCAGCCCATTTCATATCTTAATACAAAAAAAGGATTACCAGCACCTGAATTAGTACCTGAATTTTGCATAATGTCAATGTTCAGCTCATGTGCTTTAATTAGCATACTTCTATTTCATAACTTAAATGCATATCAAATCAAATTCTTTAACCAACTTGAAAAAAGGAAAACATGTGTTTACACATTGTGTTTGCACTTGGTTCAAGTTCAGAGATTTAGTGGTGTTGGATGTGATAGATGATTTTGAGTTATCTGTCGCAGTAAAATATGCCTTCCACACACAAAAGAAAATAGGCTGTGAAATAACCTAAACCACGCTCAATTATTTTCTGACCAGCTGTGAAGTGATCGCAAATTGTAGGCTATGAATTAAGTGAACGGGACTTAATTCTTTATTTACAGTTATATTAAAATATGCCGTGTAACCAAAGATTACACATTGTATTCTTCAATGAGCCGTGATAGGACAGTTAAAGCGTATGACTCGTAGCCGAACGGTCGCGGGTTCGAGGCTCCGTGAACTGCAATGCTGTCATGTGGCAACTGGTTGACATCCATAAAAAAATGGGAACCTGACAGAACCCGATGGCTAGGTGTTTGAGTAACGCTTTGCACCTATAATGGCAGCATGGGTTGTATGCTCCCTTGGGAGTTGAGATTTGTGCTGGGTGGAAACAGGTCTGAGCCAGGGATAATAATACTGTAAAGCGCCTTAGAGCAGCTATCTAGCTGAATATGGCGCTATATAAAGTGTCACATATTATTAGTATGACAACTGGACCACAAGGACTTTTTTTAATTCTCAGAATTTAAGTTTCTAACATGAAATTCCAAGAAAACCCCCCAAAACATGACGTTGCTAGAAAATTATTATTATATGCACCACACATCCGACTTTTCAAACTTTCTGTATGTTATAAACAATGAAACCAGTGTGCGTTCCTTAGTTTACTGGTAATGTAAATGACAAAATCAAGTCAATATACATATAAATTTAACATCAAACGGCGCAACTACACACTATTACTTCCATGGGAATCATTGCGTGAAGATAGTAGTGACAAGTCAGATTTTAAACTCCACACAAAGGCTTGTAGCAGCACAATGTTCTGCCCATATGTAAACACCTTTGGGAGTGGATGGTGCCAGGACAAATATTTTTTTGAGAACTCAATAGAAACTTGTTGAAATCACTAAATTCGGTATCGTTACGATAGATCACATTGACCGAGAAGTTCACAAATAAAAACTTGAAACCACACAGTAACTCTTTACCAGACATGAATTGATTATTTAAAAAAAATTAATTGGAATTGAGAAATTTTGAATTGGAATTTTTTTAATTTGAAGTTTCCTACAAAAAAATTAATCCAAAAATTAATATACCATTTTTACAATGTTAACACTTACATGTGGTGTTACCAATATACTGGAACAACAATGATCCAGAGCTGGCTTGTAGTTCGGGGAGTATCCCCAGGCTGTCGCTTGTTTGGCACATGATCCAGAGCTTTGGTTCCTTATATATATATATATATATATCAGATATGCACACCGACCCAATTAAAATGGTCTGGATACCATGGGCTCCGCCCCATTTTGACACCACCACATAGCATACTTGTAACCTATATAGAGTAATCTATATAGATATTTAGGAATTAATTAATTTTATCATCTCACCAGGAATGCCAATCTGAAGCCAAAACTTGCCCCTCCTCTCCTCAAACTGTGACTACTATAGCATGTCCCCAGATCTAACTGTTTAATAACCATTTGAGAGATGTCATTGGTTTAGTACCCAGCAGGGTTGTGAAAGTAAATACAGGGTCTGATCCCTGCTGGGTGGAGCTAAGCAAATACATTCGTTTCAAAGCTCCTACTGGGCAGTGGAATATAAATACACCTTTGATGATTAGAAAATATACTCTTACATGGGGATGCACCCAAAACTATGATCAACCACGTGATATAATACCTCTAGCTAAAAGCGCCCTGTGGTTAGGCTTGCGCTAATTTTACCACGTTAACACTTACTTGTGCTGTTACCAATATACTGGAACCAAATTGATCCAGAACTTTGGTTCCTTATATATATATCAAATACGCACACTGATTGTGGCATCGCAGATGTGCATTTAACCAATTAAAATGGTCTGGGCTCCAACCACAACACGGCGACACCACCACATAGCATGCCTGTAATTTATATAGAGATATTGCTATTTAGGAATTTACTCCCATTCAATGTTTAGAACAGGCACAATTATATTAAATCCACAAATTAATTACCATTGAATTTTTTAATTCAGAAATATTTCTTCCATGACAATCCTACTTGGAAAATAAACTACTCGGAGTATGTATTCCAAGTAGGTACTCGGAGTATCTACTCATGGTAAAAAATATTAGGCAGAGTTTGAGGTGCAATTGACCAAATGGAATCGAGTGGAACTGACCCCATGTCTGCTCTTTACTCAAGACTCTGTCGATACCCAAGACATGAACCAACAAGCACTTACCATTCACTGATCAATATATTTATCATCCAAATTTCTGGTTCAACCTCATCTATACTTAACACACATGCAAGCAAACAAAAACCAGACATTGTGAACAACAAAACATGTCTGTATTTCTTGTGTATGGTTGCCAAGAAACTTATCTTTAAGCTTTTTATAGAAACTAGTAGGAATACTTACTTGGGCCATTACTTTTTATTGGTTGCATTATTTTCTTAAATTTAAAAATACCAAAACTGACATAGTTAGGATTCTAGTAAGAAATTTCATCCTAGACAAAACTCGAGAGCTTTTCAATGCACTTAATGGACTTGAAATGCCTTCAAAGAACACCTGGAAGTCCAAGGACCTTTCAAGATTGTGCAGATCTTGACAGTGGTAGTATTAATGTGATATGATCTATGTGATATGATGTGATATGATCAGCAACTGAACCTACCCAAACAGACCCTGTCAAAGTGAGACCGACAACTAAATGTCTGAACAGTTAATCACCATCTACGAACCCAAAACATTCAGTGAATACTTATTAACAACAACAACACAGGTGGTCACTAAGATGAGAGCAATGCTTTATTCTGGATTAATAATTTCTGAGATACACACTCATGACAGATTACTGGTAAATAAAATAAATCAATCAACCCATGATACTGTGTTCGATTCACCATCCATCTCAATCACAAAGTAACAGCCACTGCCTCATCAAAGTGTTCTAACAACAGCCGATTTAATGCTGCTTTCTTCTGAATGAACATCCTGTAGATTAGAAGAAAAATACATAAATGAACTAGAACAATAATCAAACATTATACACACAAACTTATAATAACAAAACATGCAATGAACTTGAACAATCAGTGTTTTTTCGAGTTATTGCCACCAATGTCTTCCTGAACTGGTGAGTAAAAGGTAGGAAGATAAACCAATAAAGATATGGGTAAGAGCTGCTAGCATGAAGGCCTGCTATGTAAGTGGAAGGGATATTACAGCACACTCGTGGTATGTATTCAACTTACTAAACTTATGAACTACGTACCAAAGATGTCTAGAAATTCCTTATTTTTGCACCACCCAGTTACAATTTTTAACAACTGGAAAGCTCCAATTCAGAACGTGGTGTGTGTGTGTGTATCGATCATGCTAGTACAGTATATTTTTAAGGAATAACTATTCATATGCACAATGACCAATGAAATATATATTAGATATATTACTGTAATCCCCCAGGCTGCATAAAATTGGCTAAGTGCTAACTCCCGAGTTTAAAAAAAGACCTGGCCAGGTAATACAACCTTCGTGTACAGGTATTTCAACAAGCAAAACCAAGATGATTTTTCTTGTGTTATTCTGAGCTGTCATATTAATTAAGAGAAAAACGTATTACACCATTGGAGAATGAGCGAGTTTTAAGTCTCACCACTGGCCACACCCGAGACATACAGTCCAAAAGACAGCTACCTAGGAAAATATCCCACAAACACGGAAATGAACTGAATTCAAACCTACAACCTCCAGGTTTAGAGTAAAAAACCCTAACCACTGTGACATTGGAACACTCTATGGAGTGAATGATTAAGGTTTATGACATCAGCATAAAAAGATCATTTAGTGAGTTAGAAATATCCTATGAAGACATGTATCACCGGAATATGAGTCCAGACCTGGATATCGATGGTGATGATTGATGGCCAAACAGCTTTTAGATATGCCCACATCGAGGTGTTTGAGATATGTGGCTAACCACATTATAAGTTAGATCGCTGAGGCACCCCCCGAGTCCAGGCCGGAAAGTTAGCAAGTATGCCATCCACTGTACAATAAGAGTGCACACCATTGAAAAGGGGCACTTGATGTTGACTCATACGACACTCCAGAGGAAATGATTGCCAAATCTAAACCCCAAATTGAGAAAGCTAAAGAAGTTGTCAAAAACAACAGTACCATTTTGTTTAATAAGTATGTTAGGGAGTTAAATATTTAATTTTGTAATGGCCATTGACAGATAATCCGATGCTAAGATAATAATCACCTTCTGTCAGTCTGGCCTTGCCTCCTGTTGGCTGACACAACACTGTTGAACACCCGACACACAATACTACAGTCTGAGCATGGCTAAACACAGTCGTGATCTTGTAGCAACCTGTTAGAAATACAGTTCAAGATATATCTACCATGACTGTTATCTTTATCACAGTACAATGACTAACTAGAAACGTCACTATGTTATTGCATAAATAATGACAATTGTGTCGCATTAAGAGAAAATTTAATTATAATAATGAGATGGTCACACACTTCATAAGAGAGATACATGAACATTTTCCACTGTATTACTCGGATCCATGTTATGTACAGAACAGATCAGTCTTCCATCAGAAAAATATATTCCATTATGGACTTTCAGTGCCAACATATCACAGAGACTGAATCAATACACAAAGTTCTGGTATGTAGACTGTAAATTGATGTATTGGTGAAGAGAAATTATTTCCCAATGTAAATTAACAACTTCAGGGTTAATTTAGCCAAAACAAAATTCAACTGTTTTAAAGGTGTCATATTAATCCTGATTTTATAGGCACTTATGTTGGTGACTTTGTAATAGTGTACACCAGTACACTACTGCTAAGGGTTGGGAAGTTTTTGACACAATGTCAAAAGTATATATTTTAATATCTTAATATTGGCATAGCCAACAAATATGTGACATATTTATTCTAGATATGCATAAAAAATTGTTCTTCAAATGGCTCGAATTACTAAAAGTAAAATTATTATACAATAAGTTAGAGCCCCATGGTTAGACTCTAGTAATTATACACTGGTATTACTTTATGTTATTGTTTGTAACCAAAATCTATTAACCTGACTGATCTGCTAATTTGTTTCTAGAGCTTGGGAGAGGGGTGCTGGTTCAACAAATCTATTCATTAATTAGATTACAAGCAACACACTACTCTCTTGGGCTGATCCTGATGTATATCTGTGGCTGACCATGCATACAGTGACAATGGCTTCACTTAATCCTCCATGTGGCAAGACATCAAGGTATCTGCTTCTAATAATCCATCTTATAGTTTTCACATAAAATTATAGTCACCCAAGGTTAGCTTCAATACAGCCGAAGAGATTTAATGGTGACTTCAATACAGCCAAAGGGAATTAAAAGTGGGGGGAAAGTGACCTTGAATCATAATGTAATACGTGATATGACTCTGCAGAACTAGCATTTCAGTTCTTGGCATCCTCTATTTCTTCAGCATCCATGGAGAATTTTCAAGTTCGATGGCATCCACACTAAGATACAGAATCTCATTGTTAACGAGAAACAGCCAACATAGTATTTTGTCAACACCTGTTGCTTTCACAGATAAACAATAATAATTGTTTAAATATCTTATAGGGTTTTTACAGACATATTATTTGGGGTATCACTGTACAGTGCATTTGAACAGCTGCTGCTAATAAGGGCACTTTATTAAATATACATTATTATTATAGGTTTCTACAAGGACTTTGTGCTTTGCATTATTGTTGATAGATGTATCAAATAGACTGGTATCTACAAATTATTTATGTTATTACTGAATTGGAAAATGTAAGAGATCAACATAAAATATCATTTTATATTCATGATATTCTGGAAGGTGTGCATGCCATAGCTACTTTGGTGTACGTCCGGACCAATAGCAACCCTAAAAGTATCTGAGCTACCAAAAATGTGGCTGAGCTAGTTACGATTCACTAACCAACCAGGAAATTTTGTGTACACAAATCACCAAAATTTGGGTATACAGGTAACAATATCATAACAAACAAACATAGGATATATATTTCATTTACTAATCTCTGGTCCGAGACGTACCTGGACATTTGACATCCATAAAATAAGAGTTGGGGCTCTGTACAAGACGTTTCAGTTTACATTTTCTCTTCTCTTCTTCTAGACTTGGATTAAGTAAATCACGTGCGAGCTGAAATATAAATAAAATTGCATCAACAAGTATTAAAAAATGAAGACTCATATGTGATCAATATCCAAAATATGTAGACCACATTTAGGAAGGCAACAAATGAAACACAATTACAGGCATTTTTTTCACTGTTATTTACACAATTCGAGAAACGTCATGGAATAACTAAGTGATGTGACTCTGGCAATGAAAATCTAGGGTAATATATAGATTTTTCGAATGTTATTGCACAACCGGTCAAAAGAATGGTGTAATCATCTTTAATGCTAATAATGTGAAATACTGAGTGGCATTCTGCAAAAACTGAATACACGTTTATGTCATCATATTATTAGATGTTTGGCTTTAGATCTATCAAAACAAGTTAACACAACATATCCAATTTAAAATTTTAGGATGTTCATTCAGTCACTTCAGTTGATGTTATTGAAACCGACTTAACTGGAGCGATCGATAATCTGCGGCCATGCTGCTTTGTGTCAAAACGCGATGAAAAACAAATTTCAGAAGTATCGCTTAACACATTAACATCGTCACAGACTCGTAATAGTCTCGCACCCGACATTTTTCGGACGATTAAAACAAAGTGGGAGTCAATCAAAAGAAACTCGCCATGCTGCCAACAATAATCATATTGACCGGGGGACTATTTTAGAGAATTACGCACTTTCTCGAACTCTCCGCGTAAAAACTACATCACCAATTTGGAAAACTATAACGCCGAATGGACCTTTTGCTATTTATTTGATCGATTTTAATTCTAAGGTGGTGTCTTTATTTCAGTGAGAAAGATATTTGGGTCAAAAGTCCACACACTTACAGGCATGTTGCTCACTGTAACAGCTCCAAAGCGGAAAGGATCGAAAAAGGCATCGCACTGCGCACGTGTCTGAGCAACGTCCGGTTCACTTACTCGTCAGATGGCGCCAGGAAAGTCCCAAAGGTGGCAGCACATAATCGGTGTCCTCTCGACAGAGTGATTTGTCTGTTGCGTGGTCAGATCGATGGTCGTAAGTAAGATTTTTTAAATAAATATTCAAATATATAACAACCAACATGGAAGCATTTCCCCCATTGCATAAAGCTGTTAGTTAAACCAGTGTATTATGTGTGAAATGTATATTAGCTATATCAGCTCAGAATATGTTTTAATTGTGTTTTAAATGTAAAGCGCCTTAGAGCAATTAAAGTTGAATAAGGCGCTATATAAAATATTATTTTTATCGTCGTCATCATCATCATCATCATTTATATGCAGATGACATCCAAGTATACATAGCTTTATCTACAGCAGACAATGATCTTTCCCTGAAACAACTTGGTGACTGTCTCAGTGATATCTCTGTCTGGATGACAAACAATAAAATTAGGCTCAATGCCAATAAACTAGATTTCATCATTATAGGTGCATCGAGACAACTCAGCAAAATTACTCATTTATTCCCTACGAACATCCTTAGTCATAGCATCACACCATAAAACACTGTATGCAATCTTGGTATTACATTTGATAGCGATTTTAATTTCAGAAAACATGTTTCTCTGAAATGTCGCCCCTGCTTCATATTCGTGACCTTCGCCGTATTCGTCGCTATATTTCTCTTTCAGTCGCCAAAACCATTGCTACAACACTCATTACTAGTAGGGTTAATCACTGCAAATCTCTTCTTTATAACATTGCATCTAAGGATATTCAAAAAATTCAGAACTGCTTAGCTAAGGTTGTCACACGGTCTCCTCGGTTTTCCCATTCTGTCCCACTCCTGAAATCTCTTCACTGTTTCCGTGTTCAATCTCGCATCATTTTCAAACTCTGCACTATTACCTATAAAACTGTTTCTTCTGAAGAACCTTCATATCTATTTTCCACGTATTCCTTAGTACCCAAGCCCAGAGAACTCCGGTTATCTGGTTTCCACCTGTTGTCTTTTCTCACGGTTAAAACACACGCTGGGACTCGTGCTTTTTCAGTTATTGTCCCTACTCTTTGAAATTCACTCTCTGAACATGTTACGTCATCAAATAGCATAGTTTCTTCCGTCACCATTTGAAAACTCCCCTTTTTAGACTCACTTATCCTTCCTAAGTTTCCTTGCCATCTGATCATTTGTTGATGAACTTTGTATTATACCTGGACTATGAGTTTGCCCAACCCCTGTACTAGGTGCGCCACTGAGCTCGATTCTTTTCGAGGTTATGTTATTATTATTATTATTATATATTATTATTATTAAACACATTTTATAAATAAATTAATATAGTACATGTTTTATATATTATAAATAAGCTAATTTAAATAAGTGGTATTTAGGAAACTTTTAACATATTTCTTTGTTTTCTGCAAGTTTAATATCATTTACTCGTCATTCACATATTTTAATCTAGTTCTTAAAAAAACGAAAATATTAGACGGATTCCTGCAAAAAAATTTGAACGTTATATTTGCAATATTATATACTTAACTGCAATTTCACAATACATCTTTCTTTAATTATAATGTGTAAATCGTAAAGCGAAAAAGGTTTCAAACTCGGACAGCCGTTTTAGGAAAATGTGCATTCACTAACCATTTGGCGGTTTTGACAAAAAAACTTTCTAAACAACGATAATTTGTTATTGTTGTAAAAACGAGAAACCTATATTGAAACTTACATAGTTTAAATGTTTATGTATCCCTGATGTTTGATTTGATATTGATCAGATATTTAGAGTTTATTGTCGTAACATCTCACTTGAAGTGGGACAGTCTTCTTATCGCAGTTTTGGTCGTCTTGATTGATGAAACACACACACACACACACACACAAATGCTGGTACTTTAAGCTGGTAAGACGACACTTCCCCGATGATAGGTATATTATTCACAAGCAAGAGGAAGAGTATGATTGGCGAGATGTTAATCTGAGAAATGGGATAAATGATTCTTGCTGAATTTATATATATATATATATATATATATATATATATTATATATATATATAATTAAATAAAACCGATAAACAAACGCATATATAGGTTGTTTATAATAATTACGAAATCGTACCCCAAATTGTGCGTCTACAAAATGACAGCGACAGAAGCCGATGGAAATCTCAACCGTTCTACTTTATGTAACCAAAAATCCGTATCAGCTCATACATATAAACACACACACGTGCTAGTAGTTTGGAATGGGGACTGGCACAGAGAATCTCGAATCGTGAATTCAAACTCTGGATGATTCATCCAGATAATATTTAGTCGGCATTCAACACAACTCTAAAAAGAGATTCATCTATAGTCATGATTTATGGGAGTAAAACACCCAAGTCAGATCACGGCAGTTGTGAGAATGTTACTGTTCTTGTTAAAGTTTTGAGGTAGAGACTTCTGGCTGTCGCCTATTGGGTACAGCCACCAGGTGTTGAGTTATGTTATTATGGTGATACGCGAAATGACAGTTGTTTAACGTGGTGGCACCTCAGTTTACTATAGATGTCATGTTGGGGGGGGGGACCTTGCCAGTTGCCTGGTTGGATGAAAACATTCTACTACTACAATGTCCCGGCCGGGATTCGAACCTCCGGCCTCCCGCACAGCATGAAGCATGGGTACGGAAGTCCGACGCTCTTACCCACTAGTCCATAAACGGGTTTTGTCTGTCCTATCCTTATTAATGTTGTTGTGTGTAAGTGTGTTTCTGGAGAAGTGAGGTTATGATGTCTGGTAGGAATGTTGATTTTCTTATAATCAATGCTGCTAGGTGATGGTCTTGAAGTTTGTAGTCTTCCGGGCGGAGATGTTCTTTAATTACTCTTCGGCTCTTCGGGTAGGCTGGGGAGTTGAGCAGATAATGTACCGGATCGTACACTTGTTGACAGTGTCGGCATAGTGTTAGGGGTGACGGGCCGGTGAAGTTCTTTGTGTAAGTCCAGAAACGCAGTCTTCTGAGTTGGGTGTCGACTAATCTGTTGTTGAGGATATTATGTCCAATACAGTGGTCTTCTGGTACCAATCCTTTGATGCTGATGTATAGTCTGTGCAGATCGATTCCAGTCAATTAGAGATGAATCTGTCAACAAGATGGTTGAATGTGTCTGGGGTATGTTCGGCATATTCAATGACGTTTAGGCTCGAGGCTTCGTTCGCTAGTTTATCGGCTCGGTCGTTGCCCTCAAGGGCAATGTGGTTTGGAACCCACTGGAGTATTACTTGGATTCCACACTGCTTGAGGGTTGATGCCGTGGTGTGGATTTCTGTTTATGTTATTTGCCTAATCAGCTCTATTTATAGCTATTGTTCAGCTGCCGCATCTTTCTTCAAAACAATACTTTACAAATTTATACCTCAATTACCACTGCCATGAAAGATCAATTTGTAGAGCCGGAAGCTGTGATGAAGCGACTAATATTAAAACTGATAGTTTACTTAATTGATATTAGAAAATTAGATTTTGGGTAAAGCAGATCACTATGGCGTCATACTTTGGTGCTGATAAAACTATATTTTAACATTTTCAAACCAGATCGAAATGCATGTCTGTTATACAAACTATAAAGTTATATTATTTATTAGGTTTAAGTTGCTTAGATGTGTGTGTGCGTGTGTGTGTGTGTGCGTGTGTGTATGTGTGTGTGTTTTAGGATACATTCATATATAGGAGCACTGGCTCAGAACATCAACATCTAAACATCCGTTGAAACCTATATACTTCCAATAATCTATACACAAATAAAACTATCCATACTTCAATCTGAATATAAAATATTCTACACTTCCAAGTCACGCCCACAGGAAACTGTATGTGTGTGTGTTTGTGTGATAATGATAGCGCGCATTAATTGGAATCATCAAAAATCTATTACAAATCGATTACGATGTCAGGCTAATATAGACAGAATAAGATACTCACTGATGAAGTTATGTATATTACAACATATATCCTATCTAGAAGATAATAATTGTTTTCTCCTCAAATTTACTGTACATTGTTCGTTTGGAAGATATCACAAACGAATTTAAGAATCTCAATCAAACAGTTGAAGTCCCCAAAATTATTGGTGTACGCGGTAGCTTAACTATTCGAATGAGACAAACGCCTTCTCGGTGTCTATATAGGTTTCAGGAGCTTGTCTGTACATGTGTTACAGGTTTTGGATATGAGCGTCTTATACTGGGCGTTCGGGTGCTTGTTTTCTTTTAATTCTTTGATTAAAGAAAGGCACATTCGCCGATGTTTTTCATTAATTATTATTTACATGAAATCCATCGAAGATTCGCCTTGTTTAGCGTATTCGTCATTGATGAATTCGAAACAAAGCAAGACGAAGAAAAACATAGATCGCACGGTGATCATGTCTTATGTCGTGGAGAATCCTCAAGTCATTCTCCGGAAAGCCCGATTCAGGACATACCTTCTCCTCGGTATTATATTAAAATTACCGACAGTTCCAACATTGATGGCTCGGTGATATCCTAATTTAAGAGTTACATTGCGGCAGCTCCACGGGTAATGAAGTTGTCACTACAGCTCTACATCATGTAACCAAACAACCTAACGTGACCGCTGCATGTGACCGTCGTCTGTTAAATGTGGACAACGTATAGACATTGGCTCAGTGGCTATGGTATAACTGAAAACTTGAACTCAGATGGTGACCATAGAACGGGATGGGAATTACCGAAAGACATACCTATACGTTCATGTGATGAGACAGATACATTCTACAAATGCGGACTATATAATGATGATAATAATAATAATATTTGTATAGTGCCTTATTCAACTTGAATTGCTCTAATGCGCTTTACGTTCAAAACATAAATTAAACTATGTTCTAAACTCATATAACAGAAATACATTTTATACATAAATAAACTGGCTTATTTATTATAAATAGGCTAATATAAATTAGTGGGTTTTAAGAACCTTACAAATATTAATTTACTTGCTATAATTAAGTACATTGCTGCGTGACCTTTAGACGCCGTCAAAACGTTAACAGGACTCACATTGCAGTAGCCTCACTGGTATATAATTTTGGGTCGGATAACTTAGATACAGTACGTGGTGCTGTGTCACTCAGTACTTTGAATGACTGAAACAGGATCTTATACAGTGATCTGAAACGGACAGAACGTCAGTACAGCTACAACAAATCTGGTCTAATTTGTGTATGTTCCCTTCTGCGAGTGTGTGTCACCAGACGCTGTAAGCGGTTTGGCAAATAGAGTGGGATATTATATAACAATGAACTGCCATAATCCAGTCGATAAGTTATAAAGGTTTGGGCAAAAGTCTTGCATGTCTCATCATTTATGTAGTTATGAATATGTCCTATATTTCTCATTTGATAATAACAGAACTTACACATAGAATTCACCTGTTTCTCCATTCTTAGAGTATTATCCAATATAAGCCCTAGATTTATCACAGACATGGAAGAATTTATATAACTGGATCCTACCTTAAGGCAAAGATTCTCAGTTTTCCTCACTTGTTGGTTGGACGAGAAAAAATGAATTCAGTTTTATCCTTATTCAATTTCAACATGTTGCTGTTCATGCAAGTAATTATGTCTTCAATACAAAATGTTAAGCATCTATCTATACCTCAATTAATTACACCGCATCTGAGGGAGTGAATGAGCTCATCTGAAACCGAAACCATAACATCAAATAGTTCTTAATATGCGCATCATCTGCTACAGGCATCTGCTAAATCACTATACATTGATTATTAGCTGCCTAATAATTAACATAATATATAAGTTGATTGTTTGCTAGAGTTCGATTTTGTTCAATAGCAGAAGTCTGTATCCATTCGATGTCTTCCAATATTCACCAGCTGTGACAATTAGCTTCAAATGGCAATTAAGTCATTAGAAAAGGGTGTATATGTAAACAGTAGAATGTGTACGCATGCGCAGTGTTAGCACGCAGAGAGTTGTGACGTTGCACACATATAACTAAACAAAACACCCCACACACATGACGTATAACTATTGACGACGTATAACCAATGCCGACGAACTAATAACTTATAATGAAGACGAACTGATAATTCATAATGACGACGACGTCAGTGTAATGACGTTGTCCTGTACATACGGCGCAAGTGGAAGCTGAGTGTTACAACTTGGGGGGGGGGGTATGTGCGGAAGAAGTAGCGTATGCACATTCACCAACACTTGCCACAGTCAAACTAAATAAATTAACTATCTTTTAGACCAGGTTATGAATATGTGCAGCTATGTTTAATAAATTAAAGACTAATGCCTAATGTCTATACAAATATATACATATTACTAAATGTCAGACAGAAAGGTGAATGATACCTACTCTGGAAGTAGGTAGAATACTTGTTGAGCACCGGTAGATCTAATTATAAACAATGCTACTGACGCGCATGATTGGCTGAGAGCTGGCTCCTGATACAAGATAGTATACTCGGAGCATTTCGCTCAGAGATTAAGGCGGGAAAATACCCTCCTCACCGGTAGAACACTGGAAGAACCCCGTACTGAGACCCTCCCCACATTGGCGCCAAAACGATATGACCAGCTCAAAGCCAAGACATGCACAAACAACACCCAACACATAATACGGCAAAGCGTCACACAATTAATCAATCAATCAATCAACCAAACAATATTTATTTCAATCTGTAGTCATACATTATTATAATTCGCGGGTTTAATGTTTATACATATGTCTAGTTTGAGGTATACTTAAGACCATTCCATTGTTTTAACGACAAGACCTATTTACCTATAGTTAAAAAATTCAAACACCTTAATTTTGGCTTCGTAAATTGAGTAAAAATATTAAGAATCAAATGTTGATAATAATGTAAATTCATACTATCTCAATACCCCCAATTAGCAAGACAACATCTGAGACTACTAAAGTGGTATTTGATGTCATGAAGATGATGCATAGATGACGATGTTAATTACCAGGTATTCTAATATTGAACGATGAGGTGCTTCTTCAGGCGATTTGTAAATTGTTTATTCTCAATTCAGGAGGCACATATTTTAACTAATTGTTTTAGCCCATTGGTGAAGGAATGTTTTAGCGAATTTACCCGTCTGCCCTTTATGCACGCGTGGACCTAAACGTTGTCGAGGAACCTGCCGAGTATAAACGTGCATATGTAATATATAATATTAAGGCCAGTTTAAAAAAAAACAGTTAAATTAACACAGTTTTTGTTTTCATGGAATAATAAATTCATGCTCAACAAAATTTGAACAAACACCTGATAATTGTTAGTAGTTTATATAATTATCATCACATATTTATATTAACAATTACAATTAATAAAAACAGGTTTAATTGTCTGTTTGATGTGTTGTGTTCATCACTTGACTACTGGTTGAGTAATACTGCTGGGTTTACGCTGAGTTATTTTTTGGCATGATTATAACAGATCCGGAACATTGACGTTTAAGGTTAAAATGGCGGGATTATCACGGTATTATCGCTCAGCGGACCCCCTATAAATCCCACAATGCGCACCTGGTTTGTTTTGGTTTTTGACGTAATCAGGTAAAGTGGTCTATTAGATCTAATATAATTGGTATTAAGTTCGATTATATACCTTTTCAATCCCATTTTTTACCTATTAAAGTCATAAATGAAGGTCGTGGTAATCTAATGTTCAGTTATTATCATATTTATCTTGGCATTATATTGTTGTATTATATCCGTTGAAAACGAATATAAAGCCCACGCCGAGATTCGAACACGTGTGGTGCGAGTTGTGGTCCAACACGCTAACGCTAGACCAAGGAGGCGCCCGTAACGAAAAACATCCTTCTATCATTGAAAACCGAGACATAACAAGACAACAAGATCACGTGAGATGACACGCACAGTATCATCCCTGTTTTCGTCCTACGCAATAAAACATAGTTCCTACATTGGTATGACGAGCCGCTTGTTTCAATTTAATAATAATAATTACAAACTTCTATAGCGCCAATATCCTCGAAAAGATTCGAGCTCGGTGCTGTACCTAGTACCGGGATTGAGCAACCCCATAGTCAAGGTATAATGCAAAATTCTTCAACGCATTTTAGGACAGTTTGCTTTAGCATCAAGATTGCGATTTTGTTTTAGTGATTAATTTAGATTGCATCCCATTATTCCTGTCATGGGTCTTGCTGTTTACAAACATACAAATTACCGATACAAAATTAAGATTCTAAATCTTAACATAAAATATGGCATCATATATAAATGTCAGCTAAGTCTGTTAGAGTCACTGAGGAATATTTACCACACACACACACACACACACATACACATTCCAAGCCTGATTATTGGTATAGGAAAGCTTTATTCATAAAATAAAATGTAATACACATTACAGAAGATATTAAACCAAGACTCTAAACACTGGAAATGTGCCACTTGTACACAACTAATCAGACCGCACCACGGTTAATATACATTACCAACACATCCTATCACTTCTTATCACCGAACATGCATCCGACTCATCAGGGAAGAGAAGACGACGACCACATCCCACACCAACACTCGCACTGATTACAAGCAACAAGACGATGAGGAAGTCATTTAAAACAAACATCGAAGACAAAAATAACTGTCGTCTCAACACTTGTGTATATATATATATATATATATATATCAACAAAAACCACCCAAGCGGATACAACACTGCTATGTAATCGGTTGAACGTATACATATTTTTCGCTCAGCGCCGACACACAAAAAACTCACAGGACTAAAAATATCACACATTTTCTTCGTTCCATTGGTAGTACCATGGTTTTAAAACCCCAGTATTATCATGCAAAAGTTTAGTTACTCCAAATTAACAGCGGGATTGATAATCCAGTAGTAAATGTTATCATTCAGATATAAAATGTCTCAAATACATACACGCGGCATTAACGTGTACGCATACACTATATGGTTCTGTAATATGACTGAATCGATCGATACAGGTGATCGATCCACCACACGAAGACCTCCGTCATACATTTTGGTAGTCAGTTCCTCATGAAAAAGAAACCAGACATTGTATAAACACGCTGAAAAAGTGTAGGAAATCTGAACTGCCACAACTGGTACTATCTTTATAGATATTCATGTAGTATTTAAAAAACTTTTAAATGTTTTATACTCAAATTAAAGAATTGCTTCATACTCAATTAAGTGTATATTCAAAAAGGAAAACAATTGCATTAGCAATACATTCCATATAACTATGGTCAAATCTGATCTTGATATGACTCGTTCAATCTTGGTCCTGGTCAGACCTAGGACTTATGGCCGAGTGGCGACTCCTTGATGAGACATCCCACAAACGTAGGTCATTAGTTGGATTCGAACCCTGACCTGGGTTTGGGAAGTGAGTAGTCTAACCACTGTGCTATGAGAACACCCACACCCGTAAATTTAAAAGTAACACTTCGTGCAAGATTGTCAACTATAGCTTTCTAACTGCAATGAAGTTCATATCGACTCAAATTTCCCCAGATTTGTAAGCTGAAAGTGATACAAACTTCACACAAACAGTTGATCTACAAACGTTTTGAAGAATTAACCGGGCACAAGTCACCACAATGAGTAAATTTGTGGATTGCACAAAACCCTAACAATTACAGACAACACCATAAAGTGGAGCACATCAACATTGGATGCACCCTGTGCGAGTGTATATGACATCTTTATACAAGACGGTATTTAACACTAGAGCGTCAGAAACTGGAGCGGAAATCAGCAGAACTATGGCAAATCAACGAGTGGCACTACTTCACCACAAAATACATACGACCCATCACAGTAAACGAATACAGAGCCTTTCCCCCTAACATCACATAGCTAACATAATCTCAGGTAGTAAATAAGCTGGTACATGCCAATGAAATAAAAGGTGTAAATTAGTTTGGTATCTACAACATCGGATACATGTGTGTATGTTTGCGAGGCTGTTTGCTTCTATATTACAGTGACGCAAACATAAATCAGTCCCCCTATTTACATACTGTTTGGTGAAGATGTGTTAGCATCAACTGTTGGCATAAAAAAGAAACCACTCAAAAAGCTGTTATCAGACTATGGCCACTGGTTCCTGCCTACATATATATATATATATATATATATATATATATATTATATAGAGCAGTATCAATCATATCCCAATTAACACACAAACAAACATACACAGACTTCCCATAAAATAGCATACAGGGATATCAAACAGCAGGCTAAAGTCTAATACTATCAAACACCCACAGTTAGCCAACAAAATGACACATTGTTCAATGGTGAATACTGCGGCAAACACACGTAATTCTTAGTATTTCTGCATCGACTGTTGATATGATACGAATACTTGTTGTATGTGAACGATACGAGAACTCGTTTATAAAAGTGTGATTTGAATGTCGTTCAGTAAGCACACACACACACACAAGACTGGGTTAGTCATTAGGTTTGTAACTGGTACCCTTCCAGTAGAGATATATTTCTTCGGCATGATGAATCCTATCACAAACTATATGGTAGAATGAGCTTATATGACTTCCCTAGGTGACTAACGTTATCACACGCACGCACACAGGCATCAAACTACACAACAATAACACAGGTACTCTTTTATCTGTACGTCAATTTCCCAAATAGTGCCTTAGATATATGAATGAGCTACAAAAATATCTGCAAGATACATGAAGCCCAGTACGATGGCCAGAACTAGACGACTTACTCAGTGACTTATACAGCAACGGTGAGAACGTATGTAATTCCTTTAATCTAACTGACAACAGCACACCTAAATGATAAGCATGCACATACATATCTGCTACATATTATTTACACACTGATGAGTACACAACACGAATATGGCATAATGTGTACAAAGAGAGAGTTCTTGTTGGAAATAAATGAATACACAACTCTGTATAAAAAATTTGCTAATTATATATACAGCATACATAACGATTGGTTAGCCAGGTTCAAACGATATAATCCTTTAATCGGAGCATTTGGTTATTTACTTAGAAAAAGCCCACAACTCGACAAAATTGTAAACTTTGTTTTCATATTCACGTTCGGCATAAATTACATGTTAAGAATGTCATCGTCATATGAAAATATCACTACGTTGTGTAATTCATGAGCTCCATGTGTACACTTGACAAATGCAACGCAATGTAACAATCTCATCAAACACGAGAAAAGTCATCTGCCATCTGTCCCAATCGCATAACATACAAGGATTATAGTAAAAAAAGTCCTGCTAAATAAATATAACTAACAGCACTTCAAATCTTATAATCCTAAAACACATTTATTAACCTACACAATGACCAAAAATTTACGGATGTTGTTTACTGTTCAATGGAGAAAATAGTAGAATGAAATCCTAACATATCCTATAGCTGTTAACCTTTGTGCCCATCCGTTGCCATTAGTATGTATGATAAAGGCAGAGGCTACACAAGTTTTCTCCAAAAAAGTGTCACACACAAAGGCTTCTCGCTGAAGATGTACGGCAGTGTTTGGAATTATTTTTGCCCATCACAACCTTATTGGTACTACATGTCGTTAACGGATAAAATGAGTGCTGCTCAAAAGCACACAATGAGGAAATAATCTTAATCAAGAACAAAGACAGGAAAACTAATCTGACAGCATATCACAAATACAATGACGTTTGATATCATAGCTAAGACAGGAATATAATATACTATACATGTTCATCATGGTCGCGTACAACTCAAATTAGGTAATCCACTGAGACAAATATATAACAGATGTTATCTTAGAAGTTCTCTGCCATCAATGGATCAGGTGTTGCGACTAAACTAACTCAAGCAGTTGTTTAATGTTTTAGCTCATTTGGTACCTATTTAGGAGAAAGGCTTCCTTAAAGTTGAAAATAAGGATGAACATTGATATAAATAAACTGGTGAGTCCATGGGTAGTTCATCGATAAAGGCATCTAAATTAAAGTTGGCATGAAAAATCACACGTTATGGCAGTAACCGAAAGTTAAACCCCCAAAGAATTTAAAAAAGAAATTATTCCTTTGCAATGCAGAACAGATATATATATATATATATATATATTTCTGATCATCGAGAACAGATTTGTGACAGAGACATATGTCTGTGTCAGAACGATGAAGTACAAATTGCCACCTGTTGCCATAGCAGCAGGATGCTGTGGCAAGGATACATCAGCTCTAGTCTTCCTGAGGATATGTTACCACAGAACTACAGCTTAAACCTGATTTATCTACACAGCTTACACGACATCACCTAATACGCGTTAGTTCACCAAATAAAGGAGACCAAATTTAGGCCAATATTTAGCCCGTCCCCAAAGTAGTCACAGATCACACGACCAAGCCAAACTCTGCAGGACGCCACGTAACTGGTTTTGGGCCGATGTAGATGACATGCCCCAAAGTTACACGCGATGGTCGCACACACAAACCACAAATTTGAT
Organism: Paralvinella palmiformis; assembly: GCA_025642065.1. Taxonomy (NCBI): domain Eukaryota; kingdom Metazoa; phylum Annelida; class Polychaeta; order Terebellida; family Alvinellidae; genus Paralvinella; species Paralvinella palmiformis. Next base: position 819,932 of record JAODUP010000013.1, on the reverse strand, counting down.
CGCAATGGCTAGCAACCTTCCTGCACTTTCATCATAGTCTAGTCATGGAAGGAAACGCAAATGTCTGATTAACTGCATTATAGAGATATCATTCTGTACAAGGATTAAATGTTTCGCATGCAGAGGGACAATATATTACAGCGTTTTGGAAGGTGGTTGGTATATGATCATAGCAACTGGCATCTCCAGCCTCGTGACTTCTTTTTCGGCTGATCTCTTAACTGATGTCCACCACCCTTGTTCGAGGGACTCGATGACTCCTGTAAGAAAAGAAACTAATGCAGAACAACACCAAAAATAGAAGAACACAGAACATTTCGTGTGACACAGTGTACGTGGTGTAATAAAGGGGTTTGTCTTAATTAATTCAGTTGTAAATAATAATTAGCTCCAGAATGTCTTTGATGTGTAATATTAATAATAACAATAATAATGTTGACTCAATAAAGTATTCCAGCTAGCAAGTATTCCAGCTAATCCTAAATAGGTCAATATTAAAATTAAATATAAAATTGCTAATGGAAGATGCATGTCTAATCGCCTAAAGGAACCCAGGGAGTAAAGTCTAACTGGATGATCTGATATTTTGTGATGATTTCTTTGTGTGATGACATTAATAGTCAATGTGTCTGTTACTGATAAATTAAGAATTTGTTAAAAGAATTGGTTTGACATCATCACATTTTGTAATATTTAATACTGAATTTATTGAAAATTATTATGGTATATAGTTAGTTAGAGTGTAGGACTTGTAATCGAAGGGTCGTGGATTTGAGCTTCCGGAGCTGTGCAATGCTGTCATGTTGGGTGACTGGTTCACTCAGCCATAAAAATGAGAATCTGACAGGACGTGATGGCTATGTGTTTTAGTAACGCTTTGCACCCTTAACAGCAGCATGCACTGTATGATCCCTTGTGAGTTGAGATGTGTGCTGGGTGGTTGAAAACAGATCTGAGACAGGGATAATAATACTGTACAGGGTTACCTGGTTCTGGCGCTATATAAACATGGCACCATATAAACATGCATTATATATATATATATATATATATATATATTTATATACATTAGCAATGTTCTATGCAGCAATCCAATATTCAACACAAAAAAGTATACAAGTCTTTGGTGTAAGACTTGTCAGAGCCATACCAATTTTCTATCCATTTTAGCCTTGATATCTCGTGCTAGCGTGAAGAAACCTTCCTCAACATTGATACTCGCTTTGGCACTGGTCTCAAGGAATTTGACGCCATATTCTACAGCTAAAGCTTCACCTCTCTGCTTCGATACCTGTCTCTTGTCATTCATATCACACTTATTACCTAATATCATCTTCTCCACATCGCTGGAGGCATGCTGCAATGTATACACCAAATAATAAAGTTGAAATATTATGCTAACACATATAAAGGTTTCTTGGAAATCAGACAATGTGGCTAAGAAATATTAGAGTTCAAAATTTGCTTACAGAAAGTGGATCATTCTGACAACACACACACACACACAACACACAACTAAGGTCTGATCTCACACTCACAGTATTGTTTATTTTATATAATTACAGCATAACTAACCTCCTCAATGTTTCTTATCCAATTTCTTATGTTTTCAAATGACTTCTCACAAGTGATATCATAGACTAGCATAATACCCTGGAACATAATTTAACATTAAAAATAATTAATAAATTAAACAGATTGTAAATGCTACTTTACTCCACATAATAGGTTGGAGCAGAAACAGCCATATATTATAAGATGAAGTACTGGTAACTTGAAAACATAAATTAGCACTGATTTTTCCTAAATATGTCTATCGGAACAACCTTATTACAGGATACAGCTCAACTGTGGTTTAGTCACCAATGGTCAACCTTTATTAGGCTTTGGTGATAATCAATATCAATTTGATCCTCAATCTGGCAATTATCGTTTTACCCGATGTGAAACCAAATGTTGTTGGATATTTAATCAATCAGAGCATAAAACTATTATTTCCCACGTGTGTGTGTGTGTAAATTTGTATATAATGATAAATGACAAAGACATCTAGCAACTGTGTTGTAAGTCATTTTATGATATGTTTACTGAAAAATGATGATTGTGTTCTTAGCTAGTTATGGGCAAACCTACAATGAAGATGTTTCTCAAGGCTACACTTCTTAACTAAGCCTGCAGCACCACCCCATGCCCCAACAGCTTCACAACAAAAAATAATGAAGAGACTGTGGAGCCTGCATGTGATTATAAACACCAAATATTTGAGCTGTTGTGGTATGATGGTCACTCTAGCTATATACTTCTAATCCAGGATCATTGTTTGTTCTGTACATTTGTGGAGACTTTGGCAAGCCGAGCAGAAGACTTTCAGGAAGGGATGTTTATCTCTGAAGCTAGAGAATATTAAATTCTATGATAAGTCTAATGCATAAAATTAAATATCTCATTAAGACAAAACAGAACCCTGAAGATAATTTTTATAACAGAAGATATTATCAAGACAAAACAGAACTTTGAAGATCATCCTCATAATGAATGATGTCATCAAAACAAAAGAACCCCAAAGATCATCCTTCTACAATTTAGTTCATTCAAAGATGTTGTGGCCATTGGCTATGTTTTTTATGTGTAAATTACAACCGGTGAAAACACATTCAAATATTTTTTTATTTGATCGGTCAGTCAGTAGATTTCATGCCATTTCATAGAAAATACAATATCATGGATCCAAGGTTTGACTGCGTTATAGCTGATTTTGTGTTACACTGGTTCACGTCATAGCGGAGCCACACTCTATTAACTCAAACCACACACACATAGAAATATATCCTGTTTTGCCAAACAAATTAACAACTTCACTCAATTAACAATCTGACACCAGAGATCAACAACAATAACAGCTAAATATCACACAGTCAAGTTAACATAGAGTCCTTACCATAGCTCCTCTATAATAAGCTGTTGTTATAGTTCGGAATCTCTCTTGACCAGCCGTGTCCCTAAAATTAAAAAAACATGGAATAAAAAATAGGATTGATGTTTTATGGCCATTTTTGTGCATAAGAAAGGCTAAATGGGCTGAACAACCTCTAAAGGTAAATAGGCTAAGTGAAAGATGCAACACCCTTCAGACATGCCTATGCCAAGACATGAACCTAGGCAACAGTTATATTATAACAAGATTAGTTTATGCGAAGCACTTCTGGAAGAGGGTTGGTTGGCATGATATAACTTTTTGTCAGACCATTTCCTACTGGTGTTTTCTCCTTTTGAAAACATGACAACAACCACCTAAATTGGGAAGGTAAATCAACATTTAAAAAAATAATCACGGAGATGACATAATACAATAATTTCAATCCGACCATAAAGATAAAATGTGACAACATATCTAACACTAATCCCACCCTGTTGCCTAAGTACTGTAGATGCTGGATTCCATCAGTGGCAGCAACTATAGTGGTCATTAAGTGGAAATTAATCAAACAGGTAATTAATACAATATAATACCGGTACCTGTCAATTGAGATCTACTCATATAACTAATCAGAATTGTTGTATAGGAGAGAGAGAGAGCCCTATGTGATAGATATCAATAATATAACCATTGACTTTGTTTACGACTGTCAGGTTTAGTACCAGATCTATTAGTAATTTAATAAGTATTCATCTGAAGATTATCCATTAGTATGGATTGGACGTGTTCAATTCCGGAATTGGAATAGCTTATTTAAAAAAACGGAATTGATAAATTTGGAATTGGAATTGAAGTTTGCTACAAAAAAATTAAATCCACAAATTAATTTACCATTTAATTTTTAATTCAGAAATATTTCTTCCATTACAATCTTACTTGGAATATAAACAACTCGGAGTGGGTATTCCAAGTAGCTACATCAAAGGGACTAATTAGATAAGCAGTGATCGGTAATCACTGCTTATCCAATTAGTCCCTATGATGTATTTGGATTACATTGCATAATCAATTGCACTGTCATCCAAATGTCACTAGAAAAGGCTGAGCTATTCATTCAGCCTAGTGTCATTATCATCCTCACCTTCTATCTGTATACATATCAAATTTGAGAAGTGAGTTAAGTGATACAAGTATTAAGTCATCAGGGTGAGCAAGACCTGAGTGCTTGAGCACTTTCTACCTCCCAAAGATGCGAGTACGGTTGGGGATTCGAAGTTTCAATGCCAACACTGTGGCATATCTGTGTCCAGTAGTACTAGTAGGCAGTATATATTATTATATATATCATTGAATAAAAGAATATCTTTGGAAGTGCTCTAATCGGAATTGATCAATTTGATGTGGAATTGACCCCATTTCTGGTATGGATACATATACGAAACCTAGAAAACACCAGAAACATCCTTATAAAGAGATATGCCTTAATATGAACAAAATGATTATTGAGGTTTTGCACCTGACATCACAGACACGTGACTATTTGTTTATACTACCATGTTGGAGGTCAAGCGGTGGCTTGACTAAAACGTACAAGCCAGTACACTGATTTAAAGTCTGGTACAATACATCGAACAACATGGATCTTAGACACGCTCCCGATATCTTGAATACCGAGCTTCATTCATTTCAAAAGCAAAATAAAACACCATCATCTGTTGGGTTATAAACCATAGAATTGTCAGATTTTATAATTAGCATGGATTTACCACCAGATGTCTTAGCAAGGCATAAATATAAGATAATCCACGTTGGTCAAGATCCCTATACTATGCTGCCAAGGGGTCTGGGTCAGCTATGATAATGCCAGTATATATCCAGAGGTCACGTATCCTGATATATACAATTACTTGATTACCGCACCATCCTCTTATACTGGAGATCAACTGAAACAGTATAAAGGTCTGGAGGCTTATATTTATTTTAAAGATGGATGGGTCAGATCATTAATGGTTGCTCCCACCCGATCTACATCAAACAGTGGTTTTGTGGTGAAATGACACATGTATATTAATAATTATAACAAAATGACGTTAGTTTTAAGAGATCATTATACTCAGGTTAATTATGTTTTTCAACAGGTTATTATTGATAGTCATTAGTGTGGCTAGACATATTGATTATTTTATCCCCAATACATGTATTCATCAGGTAGTATAATTGATTCTGACAGATTCACCAAAGCACAAGCGACATGAACCATTTTATCTAGGGTAAAATTATAGGTATTGTACTTTGTAACATTGTGCACTTTTGTCTAACAACACCAATGACCTCAACCTCAATCGCATAACGGTCATCATATATTGTTGAAATGTAGAGAGTAAACATCTTGTTTTTATGTTAGATAATACAAATATATAGGTACATATGAGAATATCATAAGATGGCAGGCCTGTATATAGTTTAACCTTATCATCATTGTCAATAAAAGTTGTTTCGTTTATGGTTAAATCATTAATTAAAACCCTTTGTACATTGTGACTGAAGTGGCTGTCACTACTGTGCACTAGGCATCCATAAGTGTCGGCTTTGGCCCGTTTGAACCTCTCTCAGTCTCTGTTTACTGCTGCTATCCATTTGTGTTTTTGTCCGGATTCACTGAAAATCTATAAAAGGGTATAGTCTACTGTCTTGTCCCTTCCTGCACGACTGTTATAGCTTACAGCAACACATATATGGGCCACGATGTCGCTAATAACGATATATTTTGTGTTTGTTGTACACCAAACATGAACGTGTCCTGGCTCCCAGTGTACCAGGTCAGTGTATCCGGGGATAGCTTGACCCCTAACATGGCGGCAACAACAAGTATCACATGATTTTATGATATCAGTGCCAGACCTCAATTGTTATAGAACAAACTAAAACTATTATTAAAGTAAACTTTAAATAATAATGAAAATGTCAGTAGGGTTCTTTAGCTACTCTTTGGTTTACACGTTGAGCTATGATGATACAATTTGTTAAGAGCATAGGACTCGTAGCTGATGGGTCTCGCGTATTTGAAGCTCCGGAGCTGCAATGCTGTCATGTGGTGACTGAATCAGTTGGGCAGTAATGAGAAGCCGACAGGACATGATGGCTATGCGTTTGAGTAACACTTTGCCCCCATAATGGCAGCATGCATTTGTGCTCCTTTGGGAGCCGAGATGTGTGCTGGACTGAAACAGGTCAGGGAAAATGCTACTGTAAAGTGCTTTAGAGCAGCTATCTAAATAGTAACACATCTGAGTCTATATAAGAATGGAATACACTGGCAACCAAAGCATTGAATGTTTACAGGACACATATCATAAAATAACATGACAAATTACAGAGTATGATGCAGTAAAATTCAATTTTTTCACCAATATATATATATATATATATATATATATATATATATATATACAAGTGTAACATAAAAATTATGCAATATTTTCAAAATATGTGTATGTGTCTATAAAACATTTCTTATATACCACTTACCATATCTGTAGTTTTATTTTCTTTCCATCAAGCTCTATCGTCCTTATTTTGAAATCAATACCTAGTAAAATAGAACAAATCTTCGTTTTATATACACAATAATGGCAACTGACACAGAAACATTGAAAGCAAACAATAATCCCTAGCTGGTAAAGTCAATATGTCAATTCACATAAAAAATAGGAACATATTTCAATATTACTAACATCTTAAAATATGACGGACCTTATCTGGTAGAATATAACCCACATAGTAGATTTGAGACTTTAAAAGAACTGTTCACAGATAGTTACGATAAACCTGAATTTAGCATCCCATACTGTGAAATTTTCTCTACATTCAATGATTCATGGACTTAGACAATCACCATATGTTAATGTTTGTAGTGGCCAAGAACAGCTTTGTTGACATGGTCATTGTACAAACACGCTGTCGCTTCATTTAAATGTAGTCAGTTATAAGAATCTAGGTGTAATGTGGTTAAGATATATATCTAAAATGTTTTTCTATGAATATGTGACATAGCAGTATATTTTTAGAAACACTTTAAACAACATCATCACAGGCAATGTCAGAAGAAATCTGACACTTATCTACCTATAAACCTCACTGCCTGAAACAAACTGCCACTCAATTAGCTAGATACTTGTACTTTGCTGTTAAAACTGTCTACATAACCGCACATACCTAGAAGATACTACTGTATGATAATACATTTATTTTCAGTTTAGTTCTAGGTGTACATATACAGCAACATGGTGGAGTATATCTGTGTTGTGTGGGGAAGGAAAGAGTTATATGGAAGTTGTGGGCATATCCAGAGAAATTTTAAATGATAGTCCATCCATGAACCAGTGTAAGGCAGAGTTAGGACCAATTCACTCAAGAACTTATAGTCTGAAGTATTCATACTTTCAGAATATATTCTAATTACTTTTACCATAAACAGTTCCTTGTTTCCACTACTTTACTTCTAGTTTGTACATATTCACATCTATCTCACACCATAAACTTACCTCATAATCAAATCAGATTAGTCGAAATGTGGTCCCTATTATATTAAACCAGAAATAAACAGCTGTTAAATGAATTTGACTGAGCAACTGTAACTGAAAAAAGTATTTATACCTCAGCTAATGTTAAGTACATGTATACTCCTGCATGAATACACTGATAAAATAAGTATAGATACTTGTAAGTAATCATTGTATTTATATTCAAGTACATTCAGACCTAGTTTACCTTTAAGGTGTATAAAAGCTGAGCTAATAAGATAAAGCCCTAAAATAGGAGGGGGGAGGGTTAAACTTAAAGACTACATTTTAAAACCAACTTAATGGGTTTTATAGATTCAAAATGCATTCACCAGTCTTCAATAAAAGGTATTTACTTCAACATAACTGTCAATTAACACAGAACGTTGGCCTTCATTATAGACAGACATGGGTGGGGGTCAAATACCCTGATAATTTTTTTTTATCAGGTCAAATACAAAGACAATTATATATATATTAAACTATATAAATGTATTTAAATATAAATACTTTTTGAACTATTTCAAATACGAATAAAATACTTTTCAAAAACTAAATAAATTGTAGTTTTTCCACTTTCTTTCTTTTCATGGGCACATTTTGTAATACTATTGGTAAAACATAATGTGTATTACCATCATATATTGTTACATAACATACATCATACATTATCACATGACATCATCACAGATATACAATCATATATCATCACAGATATATAATCATATATCATCACAGATATATAATCATATATCATCACAGATATACAATCATATATCATCACAGATATATAATCATATATCATCACAGATATATAATCATATATCATCACAGTTTACATAAAAATAATCATATATCATCACAGATATATAATCATATATCATCACAGATATATAATCATATATCATCACAGATATATAATCATATATCATCACAGATATATAATCATATATCATCACAGATATACAATCATATATCATCACAGATATACAATCATATATCATCACAGATATATAATCATATATCATCACAGATATATAATCATATATCATCACAGATATATAATTATATATCATCACAGATATACAATCATATATCATCACAGATATATAATCATATATCATCACACACATCATCAAATAACCATGACAACATCACCTATCATCAAACATATCAACATCACCTTGTAGATTATGTTCATTACATAAGATTATCAAAAGTGTTGTCTGTTAGATAACATCTGTTGAGTTAAAGAACTCCCCAACCATGTTGAAAAGTCTCTCCAATCTTACTTCATGGTTGAGTGTGTACAATTCAACTATCACATTTCTTCTATGAATAAATCACGCTGCTGGCAAAATATTCAGATAAATACCTGGAACTATTTGAAGTATTTGAGAATGGACTTAAAAATCAAATACTTTGTCCAAGTATTTACATACAAATACTTTTCATTAAATACTTTCAAATGCAAATAACCCCATATCTGACTACAGAGAGCAAAGGCTGGGTACTTGAACACACATTTCTGTTGGATGAGACTTCACCACAAAAAAAAAGTCTTAACTGTTAGTCATCTTGGACTAGTAAATTATATGGATGACATACTAATAACCCACAAACAAGGAAACAAGCACCTGAATTCAGATGTCTAACTTAAGTCTACATTTTCTGTGTGGTAAGTTACCTATCACAAGTTAAACATTTGGACTCCTCTGAAATATCCTCATATCACCTAAGCTTTATGGCAAACATCCACTTTCCAACAACATAACTCTGGAAGGGCTTATCAAATTTCTAACTACCATACATGTTCATCTACAAGATGATCTTGTCTATCAGCTGAATTGTATTATCTTCATGCAGCCTTTTCAGTAGGGAATAGAATAAATGACCCCTTTACAAAAAGTAGGCAGCAGCTCACCTGTGGGGGCCTGTAAAAACACTGCGATGACATTGCCACAGCATGGCTGGAGGGAGGTATGGATGCAGGGGAGGGGGGGGGACGTGGTAAAGGGCTGGCTGTGGGGTAGTGGTAGTGGAAAGGTGGCTAGGGACTCTCCCCTGAAAAAGCTGGGGGAAATGGAGTATTTGGTACTTTCTAGGCCACCTTTTCACCAATACGTTAGTAGCCACCCGATTTTCTGCAGATAAAATAGGCAACGAGGGACTGTAAAATAGATGACATATAGTGTCGGTCATTGGCTGCTATTGAAAAAGTTGTCATGACCAAGAAAACTGCCCCAAACTTGTATATTAGTTGACTGATCAGGCATTGTTGACCATGAAATAAACCACACCTGGAAAATGCCTATTTTTGTCTCTGTTCACACCCGAGACATATGGGTAAGTGGTCACTCTCTGGAAAAGATTCCTCAAATACAGATACAATGTATCTTGAGTGGAACTGGAGGTTTGAAGCACAGCGCTTTAATCACTACAGTACGGGACTGCCTAATCTTTTGATAAGCTAACTGGCTTAACGAATTGAGAGTCTAATTTTGTCTTGCAAGTCTTATGCAGCCTGAATTCTATCTTGCTAAAATACATGGGAGTAGGGAGTTCCCCTTGGGTAAGATGATCTTATAGTTATACACCAGCATATACAGTACCAAGGCCCACTTATATTAGTTATAAGAGAATATTTTAGAGCCTGTTTCAATTACACAAGTCAGTTGCAGCTAACTGTATACTATTTTATTTAGTATTATGTGTATAGTGATAGTGAAGTACACAACATATTTTTTTTAAATAACCACAGCAACAGGTTTTTATTGAATTATTTTGTCTCTAAACCTTTTCTAATATTATCTTTGATCACGAGGAAGATGCTAAATCATATTGTGGCTAAAAAGAAAAACCAGGACCTTGCATTTAAACTGTGATGGCCACACTATACAAAATATACGCAGGCAAAACAAACATCGTAAAATGTTCACAAAGGTCTCCTGTAATTCAGGAATCTGCCACAATCATTCTAATTTACACCGAATCAGGAATTTTAACACTCAAAAACCAAAACTATCTTAAATTATACTGCCACACCACACTTTATATTGATCTTATATGAAACCTTCTCTAGGTTACAAAAGGTTTATGGTAGAACTACACGGCTTTTTCTATGTGGCATCAGGGACGTGTAACGTTTCTACTGTCCATGATGAAATATTAAACTTTACAGTAATGGTTTTTGCTTATTGCACTTTCTGATCATGATGTCCAAAGGGAGAAATTTCTTCTGAATGCTATCATTTACATATAAACGTGAACAATACGCTACACAAAACAAAAGGATAATAAACTGTCAAAATAAATAACTGCTGATGTGCAGATAGGAAAACTGGTTTGGTAGACAATAATTTGCATGAAAACATAGATTCTTGCAAGTTTGCTATAAGTTTTATACATTAGAAATAATCGATAAGAAATTTTGGACTGCCTTAAACTAGAGTGGCTTAAAATCCATCTTAAAGTCCGTGCTAGACTAACTACATTAAAATGTCAACATTAAGGCCAATACTGATACCGACAAACTGTGGCTGTAAATTATCAATGGACCTAATACTATACAACAACACATTAATAATACACAACAACATATCAATAGTTTTTGCTAATGTTCACAACTATATTTTATTTCTAGACACACAGAAGACTTGTTTTAGAATGAGCTGATGATATGATATACGCAGATTAGAATACAAACTGACAGTAATTAGAGATCATTTAATAAGGTCAGCAGAGGACATTCAACGCTTTACCATATACCTCAAAACTCGGGAAGAAAGTTGAACTCAACTTTATCTGTCAATAAGGTTTTAGAGCAATTTACAAGTTATCAAGACACTTCTCATATCCACCAGCAACATATTCCAAAAAGTGGCACATTCTCTATTAAACACACAATTACCACATGACTTGATCTGAGAAACAGGTACCTAGAATAGCATCTGACTAGACTAGATGAATTTCTATGAGGGTCACACAGCTATGCAGGTGCCATATTACTGATAAATCTTAAAATGGATACATGTACTTTGTCTTACCTGCAGCCAATATACTTTTTTTAAGAATTGGGGTAATAGGATAACACATTTCAGTACTAGTCAGTTAATAATGTTATGAGAAAAAGCATGATTTTTATATTTAAATCAGATTTTATTATTTTATTTAATTCTCGTGACGAGTCTCTGCATTTCTTTGCCACATTTCCTGACATACTGCTTTCCCCACAATTCTAGTCCCACAATCCTTTTTTCTGCCAGACATTGACAAGTATCATTATATATTGATAAATTAGCAGCTGTAAATTATACAGTACTATAATCTTAAAAGATACAGTCAGGTTTTGTTTCTGGTATGTAGTTAGCATGAGATCTTTATCAGTAGTGAATCTTTATGATTGGTTCACACCAAGTGCTTAACATTAACTCAATGATCCCCTAAATGCATAGAAAAGATTCATCCAATTTACCACACTGGCTTCACTTAACACCTACTGTTGTGCTGATTTCCCAAGATCATCCAACGGAATTGTGATTGATTAGTATGACTATGACAAGGTGTTGAAATCTAATTGCAATTCAATTATATATATATATATATATATATATATATATAATTATCTAGCATAATAAGGTAACAATTGATTTTAAATAACATTTAATTTTTTGGTACTGCAAGCTAATTGATAAATGTATGTTTATAAAATAATAATAAATGCAATAATCATAAAAAACTAATTAGTCACAAAAATCAATAATAGTTAATACATAATAGAAATCAAAACTCTGGATTTTACCAATGATTTAAATCATGAAATAAATCAATGATTTAAGTCAAACACCTCTGTCACAGTGTCATAAACCTGTCGTAAATACCTTTACGACGTCACATGCCATCATAAACCTTTATTCACTATATATTTGTGATTTTAATTTTCACTTTTGATCTATTTTGGTTAGAACCAGTTGTGGATTATCATTATATCAGAATTAGTATATTTAAATATTACAAACATGAATATAAAATAATATTTTATGTTGGTTTCTCTTACATTTTTTTCAATCTAGTAATAACTGAAATAATTTGGAGGTATCTTTTATTCAGTAACCATAACAGACTCTCACATCTTTCACACATGTACAATTGAATCAATTCGTTTGATACACCAATCATCAATAATCCAAATCACAAAGTCGTCGGAGGATCTTGTGACAAAATACCAGCTTGGCTGTTTTCTCATGAAATTAACCACCTGTAATTATTATTTAATGTGAAATTTATAAGATGGATTAACACAATCAGAGTAGCAGATATCTTGAGCTCTTACCACATGGAGGATCATTAAGTGAACCCACTGTCACAGCATGGTCAGCCAACAGATAAACGCCAGCACCAACCCCAGAGGGCAGTGTCTTGCTTGTCATCCAATTAATGAATAGTTCTATTAAATTAGTACTGCCCCCTAAGCTCTAGAAACAAATGGCAAACCAATCAAGTCAATTAATTATATATATATATATATATAGAGAGAGAGAGAGACAGAGAGCTGTGTGAGCTCCGGTGGCCTAGCAGTTGAGCACCTGGCACTTGGTGCCAATGGTCACAGGTTTGAACCCTGTAAGAGCTCAAAACTTTTCCAGAGATTAATTTCTCAGCTCATAACATCGTGGGTGGGTAACTACATTAAATGGTGCTGCCGTCTCCACTGAAATTTTTTTTAATAAAGAGGGACGTTAAAAACCGCCAAAGGACGTAAAACACTCTGGCAGTGACCAAACTCAGGGTATTTCGGCTCCATCTGTCCATACTGCTCCCCTGTGAGTGGTGGGGGAGGTGGTTTCTCAACCACTCCAACAAACCCAAGCTGTGTGTCATTGGAATACAAATGATATTTAATGCCATATTACTGTGCCATGATCTCAGAAATGCCTTATAAAAGCTAAAGGTCCAAAACCTTAACCCTGTGACACACCAAAAATAGAATAAAAGAACACCAGACCAAAGTCCATCAATTCTCTGAGATTAATGTCCCAAACAGATCTACCAGGTAACCAAACACCTCTTCTCACCTAGCAAAAGGTACACCATGGTCAACTGTATCAAATACAGTGGATAGGTCCAGAAAACAGCAGATGTCATTTTATACTCAAACCAAGACAGGCATAGAGTAATCATAATTGATTACATGATCTGAAGTAATCATAATATCCAGGTACAATGTAATCATATTCAACTAAATTGTAGATGTAATCAGTTATTACTTGATTACACAGAGGGCACAATTATTTCTCATGTTACACCATGCTAAAATATTAATATTCACGGAACAATTGAGAACGAAGCATTATGTAATTTTATTCCCATCCCTACCGTACACGGTCAGTTTCCACTTCTCACTCATTCTATCTGTAACCTATGTGTTACATCCCTATGGCTATAGTCATGTCGAATGTGCTACATCAGGTTATCAAATTCATAATCTATGACTACAATTATTTATGTAATCATAATCATTATAAAAAAATTATTAAATTATTATAATCAATTACCTTGGTCCTGTAATTTCTCCAACTCTGAACCCGAACTGTATTCAAGTTATAGACAGGTTTATTTATATGCAGACTGTTGTTTTATTAAAACATTTATTGAATAAATATTTGTTTAGGTAGTTTAGACATATATTAGGATACGAACCCGATATGTGCAAGGATGAATACATTTATTTCCATGCAGCACACATACTGTCTTTGCTACTTGATTTGTTCTGTTTCGTGACCTACAATTGTGGATGACGAAACATGTGTGGTGCACACTGATAGAGAAGTTCAAGCTTCAATACCTTACCAGTCATTACTGTTATAGTTTTGGTATCTTCAGTTCTTATTAACATCCCACTATTATTCATTAAAATGGCAGACACATTCAACGTCATCATCCACTGACAATGTTATGAAGAAAGAAATTAATTTCTGAATATATCAGCAAGATGTTAAGTATTAAATCCATGATTCTTGACCCAATTACTAAACCTTTGCCTATAAGCACATGTAAACAAACAGCTACAACAAACTTCTAGGGGACTGGTGTTACTTCCAAGATTACCTATATATCAAAGTTTCGTGAGACTGCCAAATTTTTTTTTTGGTTTTATCGGGACAAAAATAAAATAAATCACTGAAAACATAGGGTTGGTCGAAAACACTGACACAAAGTTCTAGTTTCTGAAAGATTTGGTACCCAACCATTTACAAATGCCCCACGACACATATCATGGATTACTCTGGTTTTATATTTTATTTTTACATTGATATTCAAATTCAGTTTGACAATCATATCCATTGACGTATCTTCCTCGACGAATGTCTGGCCCACAACACTATGTTTTCTATAAGATATTCTTCTTTTAGTTGGGAATTCACAATCTCTCCAATCCTTTTCTTTTGATTGTGAATCATCAGCGAAAAGTAAACAATAGATAAGTCACTGTCAGCCTATCGTACACATTCTTTTATCAGCTATACAGGCCTTATCACACTGACATTTTCAACTGCAATTTTAATGCCTAATGAAAAGTTAAAATTTGCTACTTTGCTGAAAAATTAAGAAACTGCTAAAAATAAATAGAGCAGACATTGGTATTTTTGGACACTGCCAGAATTCAGACAGTTCGTTAAAAATTATTTGAGGCACACAAATTGATGACATATTCAGTTAAAGTAATGACATTCAACAAACACGACTCTCCTCTTGCTGCGAAAAGCATTTTTTTGGTGTAACACCTGGTTAAGGTATAAAACAATTTTAATTATCGCCCGATATTTCAGTGTGAGAATTTCTTGCTCTTATGCAGTAGCAGTAAGAAACAAGGCTTCGTTTGAACCATCTTGCAGTGTGTTATTCCTCTTATTTCGTGTTTTTGTCCAAAACATACTGACTAAGAATATAATAAGATCCGATCTATTCAGATGCTACCATTTTGAATGTAATCTCAAATGCAATATGATTTGTTGAAGGTGTCCAAATACTGCAATGCGACTTAAACATACCTTTAAGTTTTCGGATACCACCCTAAATTGAAATATCAGCTTTACAATAAATACAATAAAGTTTAATAAAGTTCAATGACATGAAATTAATTAAAGAAATAATGAATAACACAATAAATTACATGTGTAGACACAATAAATTATTTGATAATAAACAAATTCACTTTATTATATTCAGAAGACCAATAACTATCATTAGAAAGATGAACAAGTACCAAATTATGATTAGTGTCTAGTTGTGGGGACTTAATGTTCTTGTATTTTATTTAAATAGTATATGACATTTATTAATAGTTCCTCTGATTGCTTTCTCAAATTTGCATTTTATTAAAAAATACTGAAGTGTCCGAATTCTGCAGCAAGTGTCCAAATTCTGCCTAGTTAGCCATGCTTCACTTTCAGAAAATTTATGGTGCCAAAACATATATAATCAAGAACAAAATGTACATTTATACAAAGTTTAAAGTTGGATAAATGTCTTTAAATGGGTTCTACTTCTCTAATATTAAATTTTGTGGTTAATTATCTGTTAAGTGCCATATCTACTCTAGGATAGGAGATCAAATAAAAAAAAGTAAGACACTGGTACATGTGTTTAGTATAAACACAATCAAAAAGTTGCCTCCTCATCTAAAGTAAATACCTAAAAGAGACAGGCCCCATTGTGACAGGGTCACAGCAAATCTCCCCTTTTTATGCTGGTATCACTATCACTAACCCGAGCAACCCTGTCGGTTTATAATATCAGGCTGGGTTAGATTAATAGTACATTACTAAGGCTAGGGTTGACAATAGAGAATAACCAGCTACAAACTTACATAAACTATTACTATGAATATGATGACTATATAGTATGTGTATGTTGTCTATGTCTATCATTATGGAGTAGGAGTGATATTGATCATAACAATAACAATATCCCCAAGTGTCAAAAACAGTTTACACCTTGTGTTAACATTCAAGGATTATAGCAGTCAAACTGTCACAAATATTATTCATGGAACAAAATATAATAGTTAACTCAGGTGTGAGTGAAATGACTCATAGACTGATAGTCACGAGAGTGTTTTGTTATGCCACATCTGATGATAAATCAAAGAAGCCGATTATCACCAGACTCACGGGTGGTAAATAAACAGAAATATATTACCTATTGTCGATATAAACGTTGAATTAAAGGCATCTTCTGAGAATCTAAACAGCACACACGTCTTCCCAACGCCGGAATCGCCAATTAACAGCAACTTAAACAAGTAATCATAAGTTTTCGCCATTTTCCTACTCTGTCTGTGTGTCAGGAAACACCTCTGCTGACATCATCAATGAAGGAGAATCCGTTATGGAAAGCCGAAGAAACACTTTCTGCGTATAAAACGCCCATCGCGTTTTTATTAACAGTAAATAATATTTTGTTTGATTTTAAGTTTAAACCGAGAAATTTTGGTACAATTTCGAAAAGGAGAACGATAAAAGCGCAATGTTTTCATTTAAGACATTTAAGACAATAAATAAAATATATGAATAATATATATGAACCGCGCGCACACGCAGATGTACGCGCCCGCTCGGGATCTACATAAACGTTACGCCCGTTTATTAGTATAAATATGTGATACATTAATATATATATATATATATATATATATGTGTGTGTGTGTGTGTGTGTGTGTGTGAGCGCGGCGCGCGCGTGCATGTGTGTGTGTGTATCTATGCGTGTGTACGTGCGTGTATGTGTGTGTGTGTGTGTGTGTGTGTGTGTGTGTGATTGGGCATTTTTCAAAAACGGCATGAAATAAAATAGCAAATGTTCACCATGCATTTGAAGAAGAAAGATGAAAACATGCACACTTTTAACCCCCCCCCTCATATATGTTTGACGAAGAATGTCCAAATATTGTATAAGACAAATTGATTGAAATGCATGAAATAGCTTAATCGGACCCCAAGGAATAACAGCGTCGTCAAAATTCCCAAATAATATATGGATATGACATTAATTACCTGCAAACAAAGGTAATTATTTTAATCAAATGCCCAGAAGCCCGACTATTGTGCTGCAGGCGGCATTACTGAAATTTAAATGATACTAGGTTTATTTAATTAACATCCAACTTGACAGATCAATCGAAAGCCTCCAGTAGTATTTTAAACTAACAGAGTCCGTGGCCAGGTATGTCAGTTAATTTTTAAGACCCGATGGAAGAATCGTTTTGTTATATAACATACGAAGTCGGGATCGAACGTTAAGGTAAAAGATCACTGAAATATTTGCAACCGAAGACCTTGATTGGATCAAGATCTACGGTATGTGTACACCGAAAGAGGGTTTCTGGAGGAACTGCATCCGGACATGTCGGATTTTCTCCATGATACCCATCTGTATTCATTGAAGTTCGAAAGTTAATGTCATACGATGTGTCATTGCTCTGAAAGAAAACAAAAAACACATCAAACACTTTGTTTTGTGGGAGCTCATTAATGAGTGAAATTCAAAATGTATCTTTAAAAACTTATTTATCGTTAATAATAAAATAACACACGCACGCACACACGCATGCACGATTATTGTGGAAGATGATGTTCAAAAGGGAATTTGGGTGTAAAATACATATGATAACATTATATATATATATATATATATATATTTATAAGCCACTCTTACGATATTGTTTCATTTAAATGACATCGACTACGCGAGTGGTGTGTCATCGGTATATCGACATCAAAAGGAAACTGACAATGTAAATCTTGGTCGGGGCCGGATTTAGGACTGGACAAGCTGGACAGTTGCCCAGAGGCCTCCACAACCAGGGGGCCTCCATATATTTCATGAAAAACAATTTATAAGAAAACATTTAGGCTGACCTTAACGAAACGCAAAAACCATATTGCGAATGTATTTCCAGATATTGTCCCGCTTGCCTAAGTTGCCTCACGTTAACGACGTTAGAAATGTTTAACGTACACAACGTAATGTAATTAGCATCCTTGCAAAAATTCATTTTTCACGCGAAACTTAAACGTATCCTTGAACGTAATGCTTATGAATTCGTGTATTGCAAATTCTCTATATATGCAAGTTGGGCGCATCCGTGGTCTAGCGGTAGCACGTTAGACCACAGATCACTACCACGCGTGTTCAAATCTCGGCGTGGGCACATCTGAAGGTTGTTTCATCTTTGACTTCGCTTCCTTACCTTTGGAGATCGCTCGGCCCATTTAGCCTACCATGTGCACAAAAGTGGCCGTAAAACATCAATCATCATCATCATCTATACATGCAAGCCATATTGTATTTGTGAGAGGTCTAAACAGCTAACTGGTTGTTTTCCTGTCGTTGCTCAGCACACGTCGGCAGACAAACATTTAAAATTTAACGCTATATATATATCAACACCAATTTTCTTTATCACTAGTTGTTGGTTTAGAAACGTAACACCATGACACTGACTGTCATCACCTTCCGCTAGGCACCTGCTGTTATAGAAACAGCAACCTCGCCTTCTTATGGCCTGTCTACGGTAGAAAATGACCGGAATGTCGAGAAACCAGGCACAGCTTCAAGCCAAGTGGTTCCAGAGACTCATACGATTACACAGGTTGATGACATCAGCTTATGGGCAGATGGTATGTCGAAATAATTAATTGACTATTAGACTGTGAATGCTCTTAATTGAGGATCACCACCACAGTGATGTCAAGCCTTTGGATGCTAAATCCGCATTACACAAAGTCGGTTATAAATGTACACTAGCTATGTTTGAGCGAAGGAATCGAAATGGGGAAGTTGGTATAAGTTCTTGGCATTGTTTTTCACCAGAATTAGAGTTTAACTGCTTCTTTTGCAAGTTAATAGGTATTGCAAGATCTCAATTCACACATGATGGGTTATGCGACTGGAAAGAAGCTAGTGATCGACTTGGTGTCCATGAGCAATCAAATGATCACATTCAAGCAGTTTTCTCAGCAACAAGTCATAAAAAGAAATCTTGGCACACATAGGCTCTGGACTTGCACAAGAAGGGGATCGAATTCAGCAATATCGGCGCAGTCTTCTAAAGCGACTATAGTCAGTGTGCTTAAATTTGCATGCGAATGAGGCCTAGCTCTTCGTGGATATGATGAATAAATCGGATCCTCTCATAATGGAAACTACTTGGGGATGCTAGGGCGTTTGGCGGAATATGATGATTTCCTTATGCAATACATACAGAATCATGCAAATCATGGCAGTGATCATACAAACTAACTGTCTTCATCCATCTGGGAATAACTTGTTAGACTAATGGGTAATCAAGTTCTGACTGAAATAATCTCACGCATAAAATTTCAAAATACTATTCAGTTTCTCTTAATTCCACAGCTGATAAAGGTCATGTCAATCAATTAACTCTGATCTTCAGATATATGGAGCACGATACACCAGTTGAGCGATTTGTGAAGTTCTTCCCAAATCAAGGAACCAAGGGTCAAGAAATATTTGAAGGATTGATGAAATTCCTTGCGGACAATGGCATTGACATTCCGAATTGTCGTGCGCAATCTTATGATGACGCCTCGGCAATGAATGGGAGAAACAATGGTCTTCAAGCTAAAGTGGCAGCTGAAAATCATCTTGCTGTGCTGGACATTCACTGAATCTAGCTGGACAAACAACAGCTGAATGTTGTCAAGCAGCTGTGGCATTTGTTACTTCCTTGAAGCAATATATGTGTTTTTCGCAGTTTCGACACATCGTCATGAAATTCTTACAAACTCACTGAAAACCGTGGAATCCGGTCCTATATCTGTGCAAAAGAGAGATTCTACAACACGATAGTCCTGTCGATCCGATGCAGTAAAAACACGTCCATGGATTTCACCCAATCCGTGAAGCAATTGCCAAAATAGCAAGACATGAAAATGAGACATTCAAAGCACGTTCTGAGGCAAATGGTCTCTATGACAGGATGTGCAAACTGGAGACTGGCATCTATGATGGTTTTCTTAGCATGACATTCTTGACGGGTTTAGTGCAATAGGTCACACGTTGTAAGACCCCAAACTTGGTTTGAACACAGCAGTGACAATGTTGATGTCTTTGAAATGTTTTGTATGTGAAAAACGAAAGTGCTTTCATGTTTATAAGAAGAAGGGAAAGGAAATGTCTGGAACTGATGATTATATGCAGATACGCAATTGTCAAGGAAATGCGCGCCTTAATCCATTGGATTGTGGAATATCAGAAGAGGCTGCACTCTCAACGTCTGAACAATTTCGAGTTCAAAATTTTCTTCCAGTAATTGTTTAGTTTCTGAGTTCACTGGAGAAATGTTTGAAATCACCTGTTCTCTTTTCTTGTGTGAACTGGAATCACTAGACTCCGATGAAATCGAAGCAGCAGCAGCATAATTGGTTGTACAAGGATGATCTAGATCAAACACTTGGTGTTGAATTTGTGCAGTTTGCAGCCTTCTTCACTCATTTTCCTGAAGATGAAGATGATAAGATAGGGAGAGAACATTTACTTTACAAACTGTTGATGAACAAGAAAGTTGCAGAAACATTTCCAAATGTCGAGAGAATGCTACTAATGTAATTGGTGCTCATGGTCACAAATTGTTCTGGAGAACGTTCATTCAGTAAACTGAAGTTCATTAAGAACAGACGCCGTATTACAATGAGTCATGATAGGCTCAGTCATCTAGCATTGATAAGTATTGAATATGACTTCGACAAAATGATCAAAGACTTTGCAAGTGTCAAGTATCGTAAAGTGTCTGGTCTGCAAATATTTGTACTGTACTATATTCTTGTTATAATTGATCATGTCTGATCTGCTTGTTTACTTATTCAGATTCTTTCTACTTAAATAAACTTACTTTATCGATGATTGTAACTATCTCTGGTCACCTTTTATTTTGGGGCGTTCTAGTTCTATGGTATGGTGGGCCTCCACTGTTGAAGGCTGCTCAGGGGCCTCCACATGTTTAAATCCGGCCCCGATCTTGGTACCGTCGGGCGTCCTCTCAAACCAGTTCTTGAACTTTCTGGCAATATCTCCCCAAATGTTTGCTGTTTTGTGGCCACTTGTGAACAAGGCAGGCTAAATGGGTCGAACGTTATCCAAAAGTAATGAGGCGAAAGATGAAATACCCCTCAGACATGCCCACGCCGAGATTTGAACTCAGGTGGTTGAAATATATGGCCAAACGTGCTACCGTTTATAGACCATGGAAACACCTGTAAAATATATATCTCCAGAGCAAGCTACGCATCTGTACGCTTAATAGTATTGTTTAGCCATTGCTGCATGTATTACGTTGGTGTTTATAGTTTTGAACATTGCTGACATAATTAAGGTCTACATTCAAGGGTTGGGTCCATTTTTTATCAATTGGAAACCCGATAGACCGTCTTCTGGGTGGGGCGTCGTGAAGTACTTCTTCACTCTTCTTAGAACGAGTGCTAGAGTTAGAACACTTCGTGTAGAAAATACCCAGACGGCCACTGACGGATACAATGTCAACATCTGACAGACCCGAACACGCCCCGGGATAAGCTAACAACGGTTGGAGAATGGACGTACGTCAGAGGTGAACTAGCTGCGATAAGGATGCAGTATGATGAATCATATAAACCTTTAGGAATCCAAAATCCGTCACATCAAAGATCAGCCGATTTGTTTCTCTCATATGATATCATTAAATAGAAAAATGGAAGCTACAGCTAGGAAGCGTTGATAACTTTATAACACTTGGCTAAATAAAAACAACCCATTCACTAAGTGCGCGGGACGAGACTTGGTTTATGTCATATATATATATATATATATATAATATATATATATATATATATATATATGTTTTGTACTTTTATTGTAGTAGCCACCTACCTCTCTGTGGAAAAAGCATTTAATATTGTTAAACAATACCCGCGATTATTTGTATTAACGGCAACTCCAGTGAAATAGATGACACTGGTGCAAGAAAACGGGTCGATCGACAATTTTGTGACGTCACAACAGGACGACCATTGCTTGTTTCGTTGTGGAATTGGTTTTGTTTACAGCCTGAACTAGTGTAATATCAGTGCTAATACCGTTATATTTAGATGTATTATAGGATCATTTTGAAATATGGTTTGGTGCTGTGATGTGTACCGATGCCACAATATATTAGACTGGAAAGTGTAGTTTCAGTTCATAAATTTCCCCCAACATTTTTGGAGAGACATTGGATGAGATAATCGGCGCCCCACCACCACATGGTGCACACGTAGGGAACATTTTGTAAAGATAGTAGCAGTGCATATTTTCTTGCAGAAGCACAAGCAGAGACGTTACCAAATACGGTCATCATGTCACTCCAACTATTTTTTTAGAAGTCTTAATAATTGTGTAAATTATTATTTTGACACAAGCAAGACTTCTCTACAATAATTTTTTTTCGTAATTCAACATATCTGCATTTTATTTATATGCGGACGTATTTTCAACAGTACAGTCCGTTTTAGATTATCATAATAATGAATTGTCATGATTTAACCAAATACTTATACACATAAATTTTGCATATGTGTTGTTCATCCCATTCAATTAAATAGTGTCGAGATCAGTGGTGTATAAGTGTATTTGTAAACAACTATGCAATTTATACTGACTGATCATTTATCATAACACGATTCACCATTTAGCTTAATAATACTGACCCGCATGTGGTCGTTTCCTGTTACAATACAGCCACCGAATTAGCCAGGATTTGGCCATCTGTAGATGTGTTTATAGTTCTGCTGACTTCTCTTGGAGACTTTCATGCCCGGATACTTTTTAATGGGAAACTATAGGTACGTTGGCTTGACAAACATAATTTGTTATGTCACCAACTGTCATTGACATAGTCAGAGATGGAAGTGATGACATATACTTCTGTGTGATGCTAACTACGGTAACAATAACATGATGTATTTGGAGATATATTGTGTTAAATGATGGGAAACTGCTAATGGATGAATTGTACAAGGAAGAGGATATCGACTGATACCGCACAATTATAATTGCATCATACCATCTCTCTCGATATATATATATATATATATATATATGGGGGCATATCTCCATAATTGATAGCGCTGTCAATCGAACCATTTAGGATGCAGTATACACTATTGGTTGTAAAACAGCAATATTTTCTTTATATATATATATATATATATATATATAGAGAGAGAGAGAGAAGGGGGTATTGTACTGTAAAATTCTAGGTTAGAGTGATACCTGTTTTTGTGGAATCTTTCCCCAGGGTGACCTCTTAGCTACATATCTCAGATGTGACTAGCGCTGAATCAAAACAAAGGAGACAACCACTTTTTATATATGGCCATCTCCTTGATGAAATTATTGTAATAATAGAATCCATATTGGCATAGAATACAGTGATTTTGTCATCTTTGTTAGCTCCATTTAATACTGGTACGTTAAAAATTAAATAAATGCACCATACACTTATTCCGTATGAGTCTCTCAAACAAAGTGGTAATATCCGCAGTCAGCCATTGTATTAGTCACGTAACGTATATATTAGTGAATTAGTACTTTTTTGCCAGTTAAACGCATATATCAGACAAAAAGCGTTCTACACTTATGACCATAGTTAATGATAGGTAAATCTTGGTTATTTATGATAATATGTGATGAAGGTGGAAAAATATAGTAATAGCACTCTATATTTATCAATAAAGGTCTTTGTAATATTATTTTTTTAAGGATAAGCTGATGTATGGTCTTAACTGTACATACGGGCAGACTAGGGATATGAATCTAGAATTTAAAAACATATTCTAACTGCAGGACTAATTCAATGCCACTTTGACTATGCTAGCTCGTCATGGTATTCTGGACTGACCAAGAAATACAAAGCTACGCTATAATGTAAAATTAAATTATTTCGTATCTTTTGAAGGGACATATTGGGGAAAATTAGCTTATATTGGTAAATATGTTGCCGTTGGGACTCCTTGCCAAACTAAACCAAGTCCGTAATATTCCAAACGGTACAGCCGCATATCATTTAAATTCTGCTTTCAAATTAACAAGATCTCAACATAATGTTAATACAAGATCCAGTACAATGTCTCCTTTAGATACCTCAAGTTAAATCTTTTTAAAAAAATACTTTTAATTATACAGGAATATTGGCCTGGAACGAATTACCAACTGAAATTAAAAACGAGCAAGTTTCTTTAAAAAAAGATATAACACTATTTTTATTTGACAATCTTAATGATCAGGAAGCAAGTTCTTACCTTCTTTTTTATCCTTGTCTTATATTATTACAATTATATATATATATATATAAAATACATGCTTTTTGTTTTTAACATCCATTTATCTAGTCCTGTCACTAATTATTAGTCATTTGAATTTTGTCTAGTCCACCATCAGCCATAAATATCTGATCTTTCTCCCCAGGACCATCATAATAGCACTTTCTTGTGCTATCCTGGTATTTTAATGTTATTATATGTATTTACGTGATGTACAAAATAAACTGAATCAAAGAGATTCACAAAGAACCAACAGTCATACAGTTGAGCTTGATTTCATTATTGAAGATCGGTCCATTATATTCATTGGCTCCGTCCTCATACTGAAAAATATATACCTGTAGTACACGCTAAAAACACACAAAGCAACAACACTGTCACTCACAAGTTCGTTTATAAAATAATAAAACAAAATAAAGCCCCATTAGTTAATTCATATCACTGAAATGAAAAAAACAAATTCAGGTTTAAAATCATCAGTCCATCACTTCATATCATTGAGTTGTCGATTTTTTTTCTGTACTGCTTACCACTATTAAAATGTCATGGCTACATATTTCTGTTCACCGACACAATACAAAACACCTGCTATGTACACGGGTTAGATATTTTATTGCATTCATAAATTATCATACATCCGACATGAGTTGCCACTACCATTTGAATATATCACATTTTGTCAGCGTTGTTTCTCTTAATGTTCAATGGCTGTTATCACGTGGTGTGCTTATGCTGATGGCACGGCTATTTCTCATAACTAATGTGAAACAGTCACTGGACTCAAACATGCAGTATGAGCAGACAGGAATAAATGGGTACATGTATAGATTATGTGAGATAAGTTGTGTGTGTGTGTGTGTGTGTGTCTACATTTTCACCCACACACACACACACTTGGAAAGCAAACAATCTATACCAACAAAATATAATAACAACATTAATCCAACTCCAGAGGATTATAAGGCCAGTGTAGAAGAAACTAATCCAGGCAGCAAAGTAATAGTTTATAATACTGGAAACCAAAAAATTCCTGGGCCCCTTAATTTGTTGAGGATGATATTATATATATATATATATATATATATAATCAACAATCAAAGCTGAAAATTACATACATGTCAAAAACAGCTTAAGCTAAAAGAATCACTACACATAATAATCGTAAGACTTAATTAAGAGAACCAAGATTGTTCTTGGAAAAATGACTTGATAATAATAATATTGGTAGATCATTGTAGAATATAGAATAATAGATTAGTTTTATTCTTGTAACTGACAGATTTAATCAATCAAACAGTATATAAGACGATGGATGGGAAGGGCTGTGAAACATGATTAGTTACTCGAGATATAGCAGGATAAACATATACATATCATATCATATGTAACTGATAAGCATTATTTTTATTAGCACTGATGGTATTCTTATAGCAAACTTAACAGCCTAACAGTGTCCTACTTAATACAGTTACACAGTTCAGGTGCAGATAGTTGTCTTATTTGAAACTTATGTTCATATGTGTCTGTGTGCATTTGTATACACACTCAGATACTCCCAGACAGCCCGAACAATGCTGAATATCCTCACAAACAATACATGCTAAGATAAACTGGTAATAAGCACTTATTTTCCTCAGCATGTCACATTAACTCAACATATGTTTATAAACATTTAAAAGTAGCAAGTCAAGCGTAAGCTGGCCACATGTAGATAACTACAGTTTCTTGTCAGAATCACATCAGGATCATTAGAACTGTGTGCTAGTTGGTTTTCTTCCCATTAATAACCTGAAATACACAGTAAATCACTGAACTATTCATGTACTATATTCAGTAGTTTCCTTAAAAAGAACCAACTTATATGGAACAATCCATACATTAGCAGGAAAAGTAGCTTCTGTTTAATACAAGTTACCAGTAAGTTTCATTACATGACTAATGTTCATAAATCAAAAATTTAAATGTTACAATGTTTCTATCCCAAACTAAACTGACCCACAGCTATGATACAATCAACTCAAAGGTTCATATACTCAGCATAATATAGGAGATGAAGGGACAGCGGGTATATTAGAAAACTCTTGTTAAAAAGAATAGACTGCTGTAAATATATACTCTCATTTACCTCTGTAACTAGACCGGCTGCTATTGTGTGTCCACCTGACCTTAACATGACCCGACCTAAATCCTTATATTCTCTGTACAGCTCAACACATATTGGCCGCTCCACTTCAATCTCAACTACAGCATTGCTATTTCTAACTAAGCATCTGTAATAATAATAATAAATTATTTATTAACATGTATGTATATGTACATCTGTGTGTGCATGTGTGTGTGTGTATGTGTGTGTGTAAAGAAAAAGTAGCACACCTTGGCTTCTTTTTTACAACTTCACCAGTACTTTTATGTAGCTGACTAATTAAGCGTCTAACTTGACCTGGTTCTGTCAATGATTGGTAATGTACCTCCACCTATAACAAAAGACAAATGTGATTAAACTAGCACACACAAGCACACCTATAACATAAGTCAAACATGATTAAACTAACACACACACATACACCTCCACCTATAACAAAAAAAGTAATTAAACTAACACACACATATCCTACCATCTTCTTTTTGGGCTTTAAAAATTCCATTTAATCTTTCTGTTTACAGAGCAAGTTTTTTTTCTTTTTTTCTTTCAGAGTAATGAGATGATGATTGATGTTTTACAGCCACTTTTGTGCACATGGTATGCTAAATGGGCCGAGCAATCTCCAAAGGTAAGGAAGCGAAGACGAAGATCAATGAGACATTGCATGACTTTAACTTTCGAACGTCAGCAAATATGTGAATAGTACGGAAGGGTATCATGGAGAAAACCTGATTTGTCTGGATGTAGTTTGTCACCTCTTTCAGTGTACACAGACTGTAGATTTTGATCCAATCAAGGTCTTCGGTTGCAAATATTTTAGTGATATTTTACCTTAACGTTCGATCCCGACTTCGTATGTTATATAACAAAATGATTCTTCCATCAGGTCTTAATAATTAACTGACATACCTGGCCACAAACTCTGTTAGTTTAAAATAGTACTGGAGGCTTTTGATTGATCTGTTAAGTTGGATGTTAATTAAATAAACTCAGACTTTATATTTCCTGGATCAGCTGCTCAAAGGAAGACGACTAAATGAAACATAATGAAGAAACAGATAATCCTGAGATTCAATAACATAGCCTAGATGATAATGATGATTGATGTTTTATGGCCACCTTTGTGCACAAGGTAGGCTAAATGGGCTGGATATCATAGCCTAGAGGTTTACAGCACAGTCCACTAACAATTGAACTAAGGAAGAATCCAAGTTTGTTCTGGAAGGGTAGTGGTCTACTAATTTTCTAATTAATACTTTAATTTTCAGTAATATGGCCCAGGCTGCAGCAAAATAGACGAGCTTCGGAGTATTTGACAAAATAATTACCGTTGATTGCAGATAATTAATGTCATATCCACGTATTATTTGGGAATTTTGACCACACTGTTATTGTTTGGAGTCTGATATAGCTAGTTCATGCATTAAAATCAATTTGTCATAGGCCTATACAATAGTTAGACATTCTTCACCAAACAAACATTGTTATTTTTTAGGGGAAAAGTTTTAAGATTGTAATCGTATTTTTACCTTAAAATTTTCTTCTTCCAGCATCAAATGTAGGGGATCATGCAATTTTGAAAATTTCAGTTCTCAGCTAGACCAGTGAGAAAAGTGCCCAATTACACACAGACACACACACCTCCACCAGTAACAAAAAACTAAGTAATTAAACTAACATACACAAAACATACGCACCATCTAACCTGACCACTGACAGTCAGAAACATTAGGGATCTAACTAAAATTATTCTAAAATGGCGTTTTATTTATTTAATATAAAACTGCGATAAAAAAGGTTTGGTTAGGATAGGAGAATTCTTGGATAGGACGAGATACGTAAAACACGTTTTGCGAATTTCCATCTACATTAACATCAACACCTCAGACATATTGAGATCTCTAATAGGAGTGCAAGATAGCATACATGTGAAGGTCTGTCCTTACATAGTCCCCACAGCCAAGGAAATATTATTTTCCAGCAAGAATTACCATTTTCCAGGACAAAGTATACAAGATTTAAAGGTAATAAATCAAGATATGGGCAAAAAGCATATCGTACTTATTCATTGTATAATCGATTATTGACATTTTTATGGTACAGCCTCCTCCCCACCCCTTCTAGCTATCTGATCCACCGACTTTTATTTCAACTTTAACTGATGGGTGATATCAAGACTATGTACTCTTTTCCTTTTACAATCTAAGTTTTCTTCTACAGGCATAATATTTATTCACAAGCTTTTTTGTTCTACCTCAATTTGTTCACGAGCAATATTTTTTCCATGACATTTCCTTATTTTTTTTCAAATTCAAGGATATTTCCAGGAACTGGAAAGTGAATTATTAATTTTCCAGGTTTTCCAGGATCAGTGGAAACCCTGCCTTATTATGCCCACATTTGTTGATGTTATGTTATCATTAATTCATATATAGTGTCCAACTACATTACAGCTATATGTGATACTGTTATGAAAACTAGTGAACCAAACTGGATGTTCAGATATTATTCATAAGCCAACATCTTGTCACATGACCAATATTATCAGTCTCTCTCTCTCTCTCTCTCTCTCTCTATCTATCTATCTCTCTCTCTCTCACTCACACACACACACACACCAGATTTTAGTATTCTCAACACCTTGCTGCAATCAACATTTTTCTTCAACATAATTTTGAAGCAAATTAATCCTTTAAAACTACTAACATTACAAAAAAAGACAGAAAACAGTTATATAGAAGTTGAAATAACTGTCAACACAAACAAATATTTTCTGGAATAATACATATCGCTTTAGCCACCAGTCCTAAAACTCACTGGAAATCCTTTGGTTATAGGGATGTCTATGTTAAAGATGACAACACGAGCCTGGAATCTAGTGGAAGCACGTATTGGCTCATTCCTATCACAAACAATGCTACCTGAATAGGATAAATGGTTAAAAAATATCGTAAAACACATGTAAAATATTGTGGTGCATAATGCTTAAGGCATCACACATCATCACACAAGTTATGAAAAAATATTTCTATTATCTTACTTGCTGTAATAGTAGCCAATTGTAAATGATAAAACGACGAACACCTTTTCTAGCCAATCATGCTTTAAATTTTTGTCTACATTCGACTGTCTTGTATTATTCACACACGGAGGCGAGTATATATTTTCACTGATGACAGTAATAAAATGGACATAATCATCCGGTATACCTATGGCTATGTTCGTCATCTCAATGCCTACAAGTGTGAATATGACGCTGTCTCCAGCAAAAGCCATCTGTGCTGGTGCCTCATCTACTAGAATAGCTAAAAGACAACAACAATGAAGCCAGTTATAAATACATATCAGAGAATATTATAATAAGGTGCTACATGATTCTAATGTGTATGTTCTTTAGCAAACATAACGTGGACCAATATATTATCATGATCAGCCGAAACAAATGAAGAAAGATCAGTGAAAACCAGAAGAAAAAAACCCATCTACATCATTGGACCACACAGCATATTTACTTCCATAAATAAACATGTAGGTATTTACAGTTTTGTTCAAATGAAATGTATTGGTTATGTGTTGAAATAAAGGGATCATTTATACGATGGTTATTTTTATAAATAAGTGAACTGCACTATTGCGTAACAAGAACAAATTACTTTATCTTCTCCAAAACAACATTTCCAAAACGGATGTATATCACATTCACAGACCCCGCTTCAACTATGAACGTATATGGAAAAATACTGACAAATTATAAACAGTGATTTCTGGAATGTTTAATAACGGATTCTCTTCAAAATCAGACAGCAACCACAACTGATGGGAACACAAACAAAATTAAGTGCATTTTACCAATCTGACTAAATCATTCTGACAATGTGTACCTAAAGCTTCATCCTAGCTAATTATATGTGTATTGGAACTTAAACGACACTTTATCAGATAGGCTAGAAGTCTATAAAAAATACAAACCTTTAACAGTAGCTAACTCTGCTTGTGGCATGACTAGCACTTTATCAGTGGGCTGGACACAGCCAGCCTGTATTGTGCCAGCAACGGAGAAGCCAGCACCTTGACCCTTAAAGATATCGGTCACACTCAGACGAAGCGGTTTATCAATAAGACGTTCTGGAGACCGGAACTGATCTGTTAAAATATCAACACATTAGACAATGAAAACAAGTACTTCTCAAAAATGAAACTAATCCATACTATACAGGATAAATGGAACAGATCATAAGCAAGTATAATTGAAATATCTGTCATTGTACTATATATACATGATTACAAGAAGATCTTGTGTATAAGACAAACTATATTTGTGAGCCCTTCAAAGATCATTAAACTAAATTTCTTGGCATCTATATTGATGAAACATTACCATGGAAAAACATTTATCCCATGTAAATAGCAAAATATCACGAGCCATTTTTTCAATAAATTAAGTAAAACACTTTTTACTAATTGACAGCTTAAGAAGACTTTATTTTGCACTAATCCATCTGCATTTGTCTAACGGGATACTAGCCTGGGGAAATACTAGCTATGCTAATATGAACAAGACAGTTAAACTCCAAAAATGTGCAATTCGCACCATCAATAAATCTGGATTCAACAGCCACACAGACCCATTATTCAAATGGTCTGGTATTTTAAAACTTAAGGATTTATATGAATACCGAACCACTATATACATTTCCACATAAATGGGACAAATGGTCTAGTATGATTCTGAATAATTTATCTCGAGCACAGACCAAGCACCAATTGAAAACATGTTTCTTGGGTGCTTACCATAGCTCTGTTAAATGCACCTATGGTTATTGTAATGACTGTGGCTCAAAGTAAGTGCTATATTTGCTATATTTAATGGATGTCTATTGTGTCTTGCTATGTTGGTGTCCTCATCTCAGTGTTTAATGCTATTGTTTTTTAAAATAGTTGTCCTGCTTTGATTTTAATGGATGCAAGCCATCTATGTTTCTCTGATGCAATTATGTGTCTTAGCTATGATGTACGATAACACAAATCCATTGCTCCTCATTGCCAAATTAATCTGTTTTATATTTCTCATGTTCTGATAATATTATCAATTTCCACATTGTATGTACGATATATTAATTTTCAAATTTCATTATTATTGTCATGATTGAAAATTGTGAATAAAATTACCACCACTACTACTACTATTGCATCAAAACTGTGCATAACAGGAGTGACAAACCACCATTTATCATGGAAAAGTGTCACTGAATAAATACTTAAATCCTCTCTTTTTACATTCATATTTAATTATAATGAATTGTTCATAAAATACAAATACAATTGATTCAAATAAAATTCTTATGATGTATTGACACTTCTGGCACATGTACTTGACACAGCAAAAGAGTTAAGCGGTGTCGATTTAGAAGGTACCAGAATGGATTTATAGATGAAGTCCATACATAAGCACTGAGTAACTGATCAATTCATTTTGAGGTATTGTTTGAGCAGCTAATTGGCTTAAGAACTTAAGGCTGCTATTGGCTTGTGGTTCTTATTTTTCCCACCACCTAAAGTTTATCCCACCAAAATATATGGTCATGTGATATTGAATGATTGATAGTATACACTTTATGATCTTGTGGCAAGTTTATTTGGGAATTGTTTACACCTACAATAGTTATATAAAAAATATGACACGTTATAACTATGTTGTATTGTTCTGTAAAACCAGATGGATCAGTGTACTGAGAGATGTTGGTGCTTATTTCTATCACTAATGATAATTTAGTTTGTTCATTAATAAATTCTAACAAATATTGTTGCCTTTGAATGTTACTTATGTATTAGACGCTATCCTTATGTCTACTAGATTCTAGAATTATTTCCTTGACTAATAATTATGTGAGTAGAGTAAGTGATAAAATTGGAATACATCCTTCTAACAAACAATTATATCCATGAATGGACACAAATTTAATGGACCATTTTCAATAATAGACGCGAAGCTTTATTCAGTTAAATTTCCATCATGGGTTACTTAAATGTAAACATCATCAACTACTTTTAATATTCTATAAACGGAATTGATTAATGCCATTTTTCATTTGAAATTTAAAACAATCCAAAATTTTAAGAAAACTCAGGATGTTAAAATAAGTTACTTGAATGTTTTGAAAAACAAAGCAAAAAATACCACAAACAATAATTTGCCAGCTTTACCTAACCTTTTGATTTAGTGGTAACATCGAAATACATACCAATTTGTTGGACTACACATGGACCATTATACCAACTGCAGAGTTCTGGAATTTTGGATGGCTTGGTCAGGTTTTCACCAATTAGCCCACTACAAGGCACATAGCTCACATCAGCTTCCTTAAAGCCTGTCTGTTTGAGGAAGGTACCAAGCTTCTTGACTATCTCATCATATCGTACCTGTGACCAGTCAACTGTATCCATCTTGTTGACAGCAACCAATAACTGAGATACACCTGTAGATAAACGACGCCTAATTAAGCTGGTCAATGTTAGTTTTTTTTTGGTGCATTTAAACAGTGGTACCACTCTCAACTAAGATAATATATGTGATACAATGACACCAATCAGTAAGCACACAGAAATAGATCCACGAATAAAATAATTAAATTAACACAAACTACACGTATCCGTTGAATATCCAAAGATAATTACTCATAAAATATGTAATAATTAATTGAAACCACATAATAGCCATATGTAGACCAGTCAGACTCCATGAACAATATGTGAAAGATACTTCTTTAAGGCCCCCTCCCCCCCAAAAAAAACCCCAATCATAATCATGTTATTGCAGTTTGACTGAAGCAGCCACTAACCCAAAGATCTGATAAGCATTGCATGTTCCCTGGTTTGGCCTCCCATGTCAAAACCAGTCTCAAATTCTCCTCTTGTGGCATTTACTACTAATATGGCAACATCAGCCTGGGCAGCACCTGGATAAAATAGTTATTAATTGTAGGAGCCAATACTGGTAACGTGGTAAACTTTAAATGGGTGAACAATACAATGTTACATCAAAATATTTAGAGCATTTAATGCTGGGTTTGTATATAATGTGTGTGTGTGTGTGTGTGTGTGTATGTATAGAGTGAGAGAAAGAAAGACAAAAATCAAGAAGAGACACACAGAAATGTTGACAGAAACTTACTTGTAGACAGACAGACAAATACACAAAACCAAAAACAATAATTTTATTTACCAGTAATCATATTAGGTATGAAGTCTTTGTGTCCCGGAGCATCCAGCAGCGTCACCACTTTACTGTCAGTCTCAAATCTGGTCTGAGCAACATCCATAGTTACACCACGTGATCTATAAATCCCCACAAATGCATAGTGTTAAACAGACAAGAGACAGAGTAATACTTTAAAATGAGTTTGTTTTTAAATGTCTACAGAAGGTTTCTCAGCTCCACAAGTCATGGAATATTAAGTCTTCCAATTAAATACAGCCATTGTAAATGTAAATCTTCAATATATTATATATTTTATTTATTTTAAAGCACCATTTGTTATTATTCATTCTATCCCGATCACTGAAGATCTCGGTATTATGGCTTCAGTACTTGTTAGTAATACTTATTTTTTAACCCCATCGTCATCTTTGTTTATATTTTTGTTTCAGTAGTTGCCAATTGGATTCCTAATAAGCTCTCCAGGTTATGTTATTAAGAATTTTCAAAGCATAAAACCTTTATTATCACAGATTATTTACTTTCACTATCCAGTTATGATACAGTGATTCTATGGCAACTACCTCCACATCATTTAAATTTTCATTCTGGGAAATAACTATTTTGAAGTGAAATAAAATAACAAAATGCTTGTTTATATTTCTTTTAACAATATAAATATTTCAGTATATGTAAACAAGGGATAAAGCAACATTTACAATGATGTACCTCTGTTTTTGTATGAGAAATACCCATAACATAATCCAAGGGAGGGTTGTTAGCATAGTATAACTGAAGGGGGGTTTACCGGTAACTTAGTAATAATGTTGAATAAAATATTGATACATATCAATACAATTTTATAATTATTTATGATAATGAGGGTGTGATATAATTGTGGGCATGAAGCAATGGAGTTTAAATGTTATGAAGAGATTGTTGCTGGAGAAATATGCAACCCATGGCATGGTAACACTACTTAACACAGCACCTATAGATTTGTGCAATAAGTCTTTAAATAATACATGTCAGATCTATTAAAAATAAGGTTAAGAAAGCTGTTTTATATTCAAACTAGAATTGAAAATATCCAACTGGCCTCTCAATACCATAAATGCTTGAAAGCTAAACATTTTTGTGATCTCGTAATTCCAATTCAAATCTTGAAATTCAATTACATTAATTATAAGTTAGCCCACAAGAAACTGGTAATTTCAGTTATGATTTTTCACTTTAATCAATCTGAATCCATTCAAGTCAAAGTTTATCTACTGATTATAAGAAGACGGACAAAGTTGTATAGGTTGCATTCTTTGTACATATATTTTGACCTTATTAGCAGTACAATACAATGATGACATTTAATTATTCTTATGAATAGTTCAAGGAAAGTTTTCACTTTCTTTGACTCCATAGATGACATCATTCCTTAGTGCATGGTGTGTATTAACTCAAGTTCATATGTCATGGATTGGTTTATAAGTTGACCACTCAGAGTAAAGGTTGTCATGTTGTGATTGTTTGGTGGTTAAAAGATGATGATGATGATTGGTGTTTTATGGCCACTTCTGTGCATAAGGTAGGCTAAATGGGCCGAGCGACCTCCAAAGGTAATGAGACGAAGTCAAAGATGAAACAACCTTCAGATATGCCGAGATTCGAACTCAGGTGGTAGTGATCTGTCGTCCAACACGCTACTACTAGACCACGGAGGTGCTCCTGTTTGGTGGTTAAAGGTGGAGGTGATATGATGTGCTTTTGGCCAGGTCAATCCCTTGATTATTTTCTGTATTTGATAGCATAATAACAATCACAACATTGTATAATTTAGGAAAGTCAATAAATATTTTGTTGTATTTTCATTTAGATTATACAATACAATCATTTTAATACAATTAGAGTGATAAAGTATGACAATAGAGCTAACAGTGATGTTGCCATACTTTTCCATAACTAAAAGTTTAACATTTATTCATATGCTGAAAGTCTGATAAGTGGTGATAAGTCTGATAAGTGGTATTAAATGGATGTTTATATTCTACATGGAATTAATAAACATGAATAACATCTGTGAATTGAGATTTTGTTAATTATTTTATGGGAAGCTAAATATGATGGATCGGGGGGGGAACTGTCAACACAATTATGTATTTGTACTAATTTGTGATTCAGCTACTATTAAACATTCACTTCTCTGGGCAATAAGTTATCACTTTGGGTTCTGACAAATACAGAGTGATAAAACTTTGAATTTTCCTGAATGATGATAGGTTTAGAGGATATGCAACAAGTTCCAGCAAATATATACAGCAAACCATCTAATCGTATATCTTCAGTACAAATTATTTGAAGCCAACCATCCCCCACAATCTCCAGTCTTAAAATTGATTTATGAAGTCAGTTTTGATCGTGAACTACAGATATTAGCATGAATCTTCAGTCGATGAACTGATTAGAATTGTGATCGACATATATAATGTTCTCATAATGGTTTCAAATGGGAAAATACTGATCATGTAATTAACCAAATGACTTCGGAAATGGGATAGATTTGTGGAGTTTTGTAGTTTTCTGCCCAATCAAAAGATAAATAACAATAAAATGTTTCTTCTTATTTCACAATTAAAAACACAATAGGTATAAATTCATTATTCTTATTATTATTATGTGCACATTAATTAATACACAGATGTTCTTTAAGCTGCTACCACCTACACATGTCCCAACTACTGACCTTTCTTCCTCTGTCTCATCGAGTACCCATGCATAAGCAAACGAAGCTTTTCCCATTTTCTTTGCTTCCTGCTCATGTTTATGCATGACCTTTTTGTTGACAAAACCAAGTTGGTACAACACATGACCCATCATTGTGCTCTTACCAGCATCCACGTGTCCTGTAATGCAACACATTATTAGATAATATAGCTGAAGATGTTGATAGAAGAAGTAACATTTCTTTGAAATCAAGTGCAACATCATGAGCAGGGTTGGGGTAATTACAGATTACGATTACTTGAGAATACTATGATATGATTACATTCATACTGAATGTAATCAATAATGATTACATTGTAAAGTAATCATGATTACAATCATGACTACGAGGTATATAACACAAACATGAATGTTGTTCTTCATCAATATTCACTCAGTTACATGTATAATATCAATATAAACATGCTACAGTGTTTACATGTTGCTTTGTAAGAACCAGACACACCTTCTGGTATGTTCTTGAAATGAAAATAAACAAATGACTTTGATGCCATTGTATGATGTTAAATTTAAAAAATATTTACGAGATCAATATTCACAAGAGAACTAAGGAGCAAGTAGTGCATTTGCCATGAATGCACAGGTATATATAGAGATAACTGAGATTAGTGCAAACTGAGATTAGTGCAAACAATATCAATTGAATTGTTTGAATATATATTTAGTAAGAAAATGCAACGTGTTCAAAAGTGTGACATGACTATAACAAAGCAAGGTCTATTATATATAAGAAATTTGAATATAGTCAAACCCTGAACTGCAACCCACTCTGTAACTTGACCACCTCTGTAAATTGACTACTTTTTCAGAGTCTTAAATTATTGCTATGCTTTAAAATTACAAATGATTACCGATTATGATTATCCCATGCCTGATCATGGGTGATTTATTTTCATTTTAGCCTTGACACTGGTCACATGTATGACATATGGCTGTGAAATAGCCTCTCTCAGAAATATCTTAGTTAAGTCCAGTTGTTTAGCCGTGGTGGTGGTCACACCTGGGTTTGAAGTAACTTTCCCAGGGAAATATCTGAGTTGAGTTGTTTTGCCTCAGTATTGATCTCATCTAGAACATATGACTGTGAAGTAACCTTCCCAGGGAAATAGCTGAGTTAGTTAGTCTTGAAACTTATCACATCTCAAATATATACAATCAGGAGGTTTGCAGCATGGTCCTCTAACCACTGGGCCATAGGAAATATCTGATAAATTCAGCTAACAGTGGGATTCAAACCCAGAACTGCAGGTTTGTAGTGCAGAACTCAATCCACTTCATGATTGAATGATAATGAAATGAAGAAACCCCAGTACACAAATGATCCCCTTGATGATAAAGGAAACAAAAGCCGAAAGGGCTGTGACTGGACATTGAGTGGGGGGAGTATTTTGTTAACCCTCTGCACTAGTGGTCACATTTGGGATATAACCAAAAGACATCTCTCTAGAGATACATCCCACGAGTACAGATAATGTGATCTGAAAGAAGCCCTAAAGATTATTACTGTTAATTGGCAGAAATTGGACATCTGGTTCACCATATAATTCATTATACCGATGACATTAGAGAATTGTGTACAACATTACATCCATCTCCATCTGTAGTGAGGCGATTCATCGAAACATAGCACTGACTGTAAGACATCATACTGTAATGCTATATGGAAGCCTGTAACATTATTCTCTAATGGTTATAATATATTATGTTGCAGTATTACACCACCACAAGTTTAAACCTCATAAACCAGAACACATCGCATCACAATCAGTCTTATATAATATAACTTATAATATCATAATATTATATAGCAGTCTCTAAATATGAGAAGATAACTGAAAGATCATTGCCATCTGCTGAATCATAACTGTTACATGTTTACAGCCAGTTCTCTGCTTAACTGAATGTGTGTATTTTATGTTGTGTATTGTATAGCACAGGTTTTTTGCAATGTTTATAAGTCCCCTTTAATTGTCACCAAACAATAACTTCCAGATTAAGCAAATAAAAGACATCTATCAGAACATGTAACAAATTGTGTGAATAACAGAACCTTTGACAAACATTATCATAACAAAATCAGAAACTGAACTAAGCCCAAATAGTGCAACTAATTTCAGCCATAAAAAACCTTTTCATATAAAGGTATCAAGCGTATTAGATCCCAAAAGATGACTAAGTGTGATCTCTGCATATCGGAATTGAATCTGAATAACAACTTTTTGTAATGCTAGTGACATTGCCATACTTAAAACGGATAAATAACTGATAAATATCATAACTTAATATATCCACATATTTTATTATCTCTACAGAAGTTTACTTACCGATAACAACCAGATTTAGATGTGCTTTACTGTCCTCGTTTCTCCTATCATACATTGCTTGAACATGCTGCTTCTCTCGTTTAGACCTGAAAAGAACCATTTGATATTTATTACAGTTTTTCATCTTTGTGTGTCAGAGTATGCGTGTGTATGTGTGTCTGTAAAATGTAAACATTGCTGTGTTATGGCCATTAATGTCCATATATCGTGCTAAATGGGCCAAGCAACCTCTAAAATTAATGAGACTAAGTGCAAGATGAAACACCCATTCAGACATTGCCCAGTTAGGGTTTGAACCCAGGTGCAAGAAACCTGTAGCCAAATGCACTACCAGTTAAGCAACAGAGAAGCCAGATGACTATCATTATCTATTTCTATATAGTTGAGAACAAGATTTAAATTTCCAGTAATACAATCAACATGACTTGTCTACAAGAAGATTGATGTTTTACGTCCACTTTTGTGCACATGGTAGGCTAAATGGGCCGACTCGTCTACAATATGCAAAACTTAATCAAAACAAAACTAATTTCTTTCTAGCTTAGAGTATATTTATTTGACAACAATAAAGCATGCTTCAAATGTGAAGCAGAACTTTGATTAAGCTTGTCTTAATATGTCTTCATTTTTTAGCAGTCATCTAGTACAGAACACTAAAATCTCAACAGTTAATCCGCCTGTTGCACCACATTCGCATTTTATTTTTGTATAAATACACATATTAGCAGAACTTTATAAAATAAATGACAACATTCGTATGAAAAATGAAAGGCATGACACACATAACATAACATATAATATCACTATTTTTTAAGCTCAGCATTCATCAGTATTCACAAACAGGTTTATGGTAACAAAATCCCATGCAAGGAGTTAAATTAATCATCTGAAGATTGAATAAACAACTATATTAAAAATATAAATGTCTGTTTTGTGTGAATGATGAGTACCAAAATAAGTCTTACCTAGTTACAGACTTAGAGCTGGCAGCATCAGTGACATCCTTCTTTGGCGTTTCTGTAACTATATTGGCAGCTTTCTCTGGTGTTTCCTTATTGATGTTGTTATCTGAACCTTTTTCCTTGACAGTCTTCTCGGATTTCTCCTTTGTCTCCTCGGTTTTGTCTGGCTCCGCAAAGCCCATTGTCGTGCGTTTGCTGGCCGAGAAAGTCAGACGTGCCACTCCCTGAGTCAAGTCTGTCCCAGCAGCTGCCACAACTCTTGGCACAGGATCAGATAATTTGATAGGATTTTTGGTTATTATTTCCAAGGCAGCTTGCTTTTTCTACTGAAGCTCTAGGTCCTAAATAGATCAGAAATATACTTGTTAAATATAACCTGTTTAGTAATGGTTACATAAAACCCCATCGCTCATACAAAACTTCTCTATTTGTACAGGCTATCACAGTATCAGAACGGCACAGAGTTCCATTCCATACATTCAAAGCACACTGAAATGACAGCAAGAGTTTATTTCAGTAGCCTTCTATCAAATTAGAGGCCTATTAGGCATCTATGACCTTGGCAAATTCATTTCCCAAAAAGGTCACTCACAGACAGCCACACAACAAGACAAAGGGATTTTTTTGATTATCTGTTCTCACATCAAACTTTCAACCAGTGAGTTCTGAGCTTATTGGGGAAAATTCAATAATTTACCAACATTATTATTTTATAATTCATTCTACATTTAACTATATATATGTATCCTAAAACACACACATACTGTTGTTCTTCAAAATTATTAACACAACACAAATAATAAATTAGAACACATTTCTTCATAATTTCAAAAAGTAAATAAATAACTGTAAAACATATTATCACCAACATAATGAGAAAATAAAATAAATACTTTTACATGTTCATATATGCCGAGAGAGGTATGACTTTTTTTTTGTGTGGAGGATTATATATAACATTTACAACCATTTCTAACCCATCAGACAGTACAAGCATGGTCAATATTTTGATGTACATCTCAACATATACACACACACGTGTAGCATCAAGACATTTCCACTTACTGTAAGAAATTCCAAATGCTGCTTTCTGTTTTGTTTTCACGATGTCATCTGGCGATGGCGTTGAGAAATCAAAAGGCCGAATGTCATACTTCACCTGCTCTATGTGCTTCTTCCCTAAAGCCTGCCTGTCGTAACAGAACTTACCACAGCTAGCTTTTTGCACACCAGTTTGAGCAGCAGTGTACTTTGAGCAAAGAATCCTAGCAAAGAGTGATGGTCTAGTCATGGACACCAATACTGGGACAATGATAGTTTTCTGAACTTTTTCAGTTTTTGATTTAGACATGTGTACTTCATGTTTAGCAGCTAAATCAGACAGATTAAATGAGACCTGTAAACCTGGTGGTTTTGGAGGGTGTCCTTCAAATCCTGGTGGAACTCTTTTAACTGTAGTAGATAATGCTTTTTTTACAATGGGCTTAAATCCAGGGGGAGGTTTAATGTCTGACAGAAAAGCCAGTGAGTCTAGAGTCAGCATCTGTTCTGATATTATATCAGTCTTTTTTGGTGAGGAAGCTGTGTTTTTCATATTTCGCTGATCATCTGCCGAACGAGTAATAGCTGTAGGTTTGGACAAGGAATCGATATTCAGTGGATGTCTGCCATCTGATGATAAACATTTGGCTGCAGTATCTGAATCTAACAGAGTTCCATCATCTGGTGACAAATGTGATAACGTGATTGATTTTTGTGAGGAACCCAAATTTTGCACACTTCCATTTTCTGCTGCCAGATGTGATAAACTGATTAATCTGGATGAGGATCCTGAATTTAGTAGAGGTGAGCTTGTTGCCATATGAGATAAACTACGAGTATTGGGCAAAGAACTGAAATTTGGTGGACTTCCACTATCTGCTGCCAAATGTGATAAACTGATAGGTTTGGACAAAGAACCAATATCTAGTGGACTGCCACTGCCTGCTGCCAATTGTGATAAACTGATTAATTTAGGTGAAGAACATGAACTTTGTAGAGTAGCACAATCTGCTGCTTTGGCGAATATAGTGGTACCTCTGGATCCAAAATTTGAACTTGATGAAGTTCCACAGCCTGCTTCTGGATTTGATAAACTGATGGAATTGGATAAAGAACCAGAGGTTTGTATAGTTGTACAATCAGCTGCCAGTTGTGATAACCTAATGACTTTTGATGAAGAACTGGAATCTTGTGGGCCTCCACAACATGCTCTCAAGTGTGATGAAGTGATTTGTTTCGGTGAGGAACCAGAATTTTGTAGCACTGTACACTCAGTTACCAAATGAGATAAAGTGATAGGTTTGGATGAGGAATTTGAGCTTGGTTGCGTTCCACGATTTGCTGCCAATTGTGATAAACTGATGGGATTGGATGAAGAACCAGATTTTAGTGGACTTCCATGTTCTGCTGCCAATTGAGATAAATTGAGAGTTTTGGATGAGGGATCAGCCCCTGGTGGATTTCCCCAATCTGCTGCCAAATGAGATAAACTGATAGGTTTGGATGATGACTTCGAATTTGGTGAATTTTTACAATCTGCTGCCAATTGTGATAAACCGATGGGTTTGGATAACGAACCAGAATTTGGTGGAGTTGCACAATCTATTTTCAAATCAGATAGTTCGGTGGTTTTTTTAGAACATGAATTTGGTGGATTTTCATAGCATGTTGCCGGATGAGATAACATGATGGGTTCAGACATAGAACCACACTTGGGTAGAGGCATACGATCAGCTGCCAACTGTGATAAACTAGCGAATTTTGCTGAAGAACTAGAATTTGGTGGATTCCCACAATCTGAGGCTAATTGCGATAAACTTACAAGTTTTGAGGAAGTGTTTATATCTGATGAAGATTTACAGGTGGCTTTGAATGATGGTAAATTGTTAAATCTAGGTGAGCTTCTTGACTGTGTTGGAGGGCTGCATTCTGTGTCTGATGATGATAAAAGGATGGATCTGGACAAAAGATCTGAATTTCGAACATCTAGCTCCTCCCTTATGACTCTAGTTTTCGTTGCCTTGTAATCAACGAGCTCA
Organism: Paralvinella palmiformis; assembly: GCA_025642065.1. Lineage (NCBI taxonomy): Eukaryota > Metazoa > Annelida > Polychaeta > Terebellida > Alvinellidae > Paralvinella > Paralvinella palmiformis. The sequence goes on along the minus strand of JAODUP010000013.1, from coordinate 776,620 downwards.
GAGTGGAGCAATCCTTTATGTGCTATTATTACATCAGTCACTCTGGATTTCCCTGGACTCTTATCACCAGCTGTGCTGTTAGTTTTTAATTCTACACATGACAATCGGGGCGTACTAGAACCCAACAGCTTATCATCAGATTGACCCAATGGTGGGCTTGACGCAACATTAAACTGAATTGCAGTACATCCGAGGTCAGATGCCATTATCTCGCTGGTCTGTACACGTGATGCGAAGTCTGAGGTACTGCTTGGTTTTGAAAACAAGTAAGAATCTCGGTTACCACCTGATGTTGGAGAAACGAGCTCACACATCTGCATTTTAGATTTCTGTGTTCTGTCAGAGGCTGGGCCATACTTTCCAGAACCTGTATCCGTAGTTAAGTCCAGAGACAACTGTTTTGTTAAAACCCCAGGAGAGAGTACCGTAGATTGCTCAGGATGGTCTGAAGCATGCATATTGTAATCCTTTTCTGACAAGTTTAAAACCAGAGTTCCACTCCTTTGAGATTCAATACTTGGACTCTTATCTAAAACAACAGTTTGTAACACACCACATGCACAACAAGTGGATTGTGGAGAGTCATTAAGTTTCTCGCAGACACAAGATGAAGCAAGAGGTTTAGTTAAAATAGAATCTGGTGAAGGAGAGGAATTTAAACTATTATAATCGTCTTACCTTACCATGGCCAACAGAAGAAAGCAGAAGTGTGGAGCGCAAGGGAAGTGGAAAGAAAGGAACAAATGGCAACACGTTAGAGTGCAGAAAAATTACTCTTCATAGTATAACACATAGCATGATTTTTTAGTTCACAGTTGTTGATGATGCAATTATCATGTCCAATGAGAAAAACATTAAATTTACACCACTGACACTCAATTAAACAAATAAATAGGATATTTACCTCTGTCTCTCTTCTTCCGTGGTTCCCTTTGTGGTTTGGGAGCTTCTGAAACAAGTCAGTTGTAAGGCAATCATAATTTGTGTTAAGACCCAGCAAAGTCTAAGTGAAAGATATGTTGAAAATATACTACCTATGGAAAGGCTGTGACAAATAAGCACAAAACAAAGGTAATGTCAATCTGTACCTTGCTGACAAAGGATGGAGTTGAGAGCTTTCTCGTGGTCAAAATTAGCCTTCAGAACAGCATCAATGAGTATATGTTCTGGAATGTTATCTCCGAGAACACTTCTTAGTTCCTCTAAACAGGAGTAAAGCTGAGCTGCAATGGAATGTGAAACACACTGAAATGGAATGATTTGGGATTGGCAATACTTAGGGATGCTGTACTATGTCTAAATCACAATTCTTCGTCGATGTACTTAATCATTTAATGATTTAGTAAGTTAATGCATCCATGAAATGTAGTGTGTGGTCTGTTTGGTCAAATTTGTGACTCGTGGATGAGGGATACCCCCCCCCCTCCAAAGAAACAAGTATGTATGATATTTATGCATTTTTATCAGTCATTGTGATGGAAATATATTATACCGTTGTTAGCTAGTATTAAGGAGGTACTTGAGTAATTCGTTCTAAAAACACAACTGTTCAAAGTTGACCTCACAGATAAATAATAATCTTTTAAATCTGTTATAGGTTTTTTTAACAGATATATTATTTCGGGTATTATTAAATTACATATTATTTGTACAGCACCTTTGAATGGCTCCTGCTAGTCGTGGCGCTTTATTAAATATACATTATTATTATAATAAGATGGCATTTGAACCCCAACCTGAAGGTTTGCAGTGCAATACTTCATCAACTGCACTGTCAAAGTACAAGTGTCTGTGGAAACAATTCTCACAGAAAGATGAACACTGTGGCTTTCTGCCAATCATTAAAAGAAAAATAACCATATATTCTAAGTCAACATAATAATATGCTGCAAGAAGTAGTGCACAACAGATTTTAGCTATCCTCAACGGGGGTCCTAAAATAAACTTGACTGGATGAAATACATGTGTGAATGTTGATAGAAGATGTTGTTAAATCAGTGACAACTTAATGTACACCGCAGAGCTATTCTTGACATCACATCACCAATTTAGTTAAACTATCAAAACAATTATCCACAGAGACTGACTCCAAATGGCACTGTTAGTGTTTGCAAGTCTTTATATTATACATCCACAATATTAAGCTTAAACTTTTGCTGATTATTTAAATATTAGCATTATTTGCCATTGCTAATGTCAGTCAAAACATAGAAGTGAGTTTAAATTCAATGCTAGTCATATAGCTCAGAACACATGCAAGACATAACCCCCCCTCCAAAATAAAAAATAGTTAACAAACCTTGCTCAATATCATTTAAGGCTGGTTTGATGAAGGATGAAGAATCCTGAAGTGGGCTCTCATCGATGTCAACTTCACATTCTTCTTCTGGAATATTTGGTTCGTGTTCTTTCTTCATGAATGTTGACAAAACATGCTGCTGCTGTTGTGAACGGTCATACATAAACTCTGCTGCTGTGAACAGAAGACAAAATCATGCACCTGTCAAACTAAAATATGACATCACCAAGTTCAAGAGGATTTTAATTTCTGCTGTAATTATATGCAACCAATCTGTGAGTATGGATTAAATCTTTAGAAACAGAAATTCTTAATTTTTTTTTATAATACTCAAACTTTATTATCTGTTTAACAGAAACATTACTGTCCACTAGAAGATTTTTATTATTGTGAGCCAGTATGCCGGATTTTGCTTAGTTTATAATTCAGTGATATAGAAAACACAAACAAACCAGCAACAAAAGTTAGTTAGACCTACTTCTAAATGCCACAAATTTATCACTGATTCTTATTTGGATGGTGTATGTGTGTTTGTTTGTGCAAACACTTGTATAAACATGGGATATTAACCATGAAATCCCGCACTTGGATTTCCATTTGGAATCAGTGTGACAAATTACCAAAACTACAAGCATAACAATGTGTCCAATATGTGGTTGGCGACTTCCATGGTTGAGTGACAATGTACTGTTTTATGTTAATTCCATACATACACATACCAAAGTACATGGCTGCATATGATTTAATGACACACCAGCATCCAAAAAAAGGTGTCACGCTGCCTGTGACGGCATAATGATTATTATTGTGGATAGCTAAACACAAATTAGAAATAAGCTATGAGTATGGCCTGGTACAAAAGACATTGGCCACCTCCTGTCAATAACAAAATCTAAATCTAAAAGATTTCTGTATAATTACATTATATCAAGTCATATTTACCTGTACTAGGAGAGACACAGAAGTCTTCCTCAACAGAATGGCCATAAACATCATCATAACCATCACACTCTGAAATAGTAGGACATCATTTGGAGTATTATTATTAATATAAATAGACAAACAATGAAACAATAGTCAATGACTAGATTTTTTTTGATTGTGGTAACAAAGAGGTCAGTAAGCAGACACCAAACTGTCCCTGTTCATTGATCTATGTAAACACATCCGGTCATTATTTTTATTATTATTACTAAGTAGTAAAAGCAGGTTATCATAAAATAATAATAACCTATTTATCATTAACTTGTTCATATTATTATATAAATGTGTGTGTTTGTTCTGTTTGTTGTTATTACTCAGAGCTTGTTACATCAGACCTAGGGGCGTCTCCCTATGAAACAAATCTCACAAGTACAGGTATGAGCCAAATTCTAACCCACAACCTGGATACTTGCAATGCACTGCTCCTACCACTGTGACATCAGTATGCCCTACGAAATTAACTAGCTGGCCTGTTATTAATATTTTAAGATCAATGGTAAAGATCATGTAATAGACGCTAGCTGAACAATCAGTCATTTGTTGGGTAAAGACTGCTGTCACATGCCATCATAAGCTAATAAGTAGGAGTGACCATGTAGAGATGAAGAAAGCAGGATGCAGGTGAATCCTGGAGAGTTAGCTAAAAGATGAACTTTGTTGCATCCTTAAAACGTGTGAATTAAGTGTAGACATATGCTAGTTGTTCACATGGCTATTTCGGTATTAATGAAGGGAACTGCAGTTGGTCTCTGGCTTTTGAGATAACACTGAAACAAATATAATCAAACCAATGTTTATATCTCCTGGTCATTGCTTCCTGTTATAGGCTAGCCATGTCCTCTGATGTCCTTAATGCTCAAAAGATTTTGGTATCGTCAGCAAATATTTCTTACTGAACTTCTCACACATCCGAGAGATCATTGATGAAGACGACAAAGAGGATTGGTCCGAGGACACTACTGTTGAGGATTCTACGGAGTTGGAGTGAGTATACTCGCCCAAGATGATAGGTTACTATTAACCGCAGCTGGACACATGACTCCAGAGCTGAAAATTAGTGGTAGCCAACTCGCCCGTCTGGTGATTATTTGTTGGTAAAGGCGACCATTTCATTCAAAATACTCGCCCGTCTGGCTACCACATTGTCAGACTGAGAAACAATTTGTGGTAAAGCTGAGAATCCATATCAGCGATATGCGAATCCTAATGTGTATGTGACATTGCACTACCATCGACATTGCCATATCCATCATTCATGTGTTTCAGACACGCATCTCACCTTCTGACCTATTTTTCTTGGGAAAGTATGTCTGGACACTGAATCAGATTCTTGGCTACACAGAAAGCTGGAAGACCGTGGTTATCATATAATGACTGCAGTTTGAAGTTGGATGTTGACTTCAATGTGAAGGAGGAATTAACTGATAGACTTGAAAATGTATATGTAATCTGTATTATTATTGTTCCTTTTTTAATCTGACAGCCAGGCATGTATATTTTCTCTGTTTGAGCTAAATAAAGTTTTGTTCTTGTTGGTGTGTAGACTGTGTTATTCTGCCACCACCTCCTGAAAAAAACCTAATATTACTTGAAATATACCTGAGAAGAAGCACTCTCAAAAGGTCCAATCCAAAATATTCTTTGTGGGGCTTATAAGTATAACACCCCTGCTCGCTGGCAGGCCCACTCCCCCTTCAGGGCCACTAAGATCGGATAAGGGCCACTAACTTATTTTTTTAGCTATTTGTCCCATTCTGTGCCCCTGGGTTTTGAGTGTGACTCAAGTCAATGTGAATGTTACACTTACACTCCACTACTCAGTCTACTGTGACTACACTACACTACACTCCACAGTGCTTGTAAATTATTGTAATCTAGAATCTGCAATGTTCTGCCCATTTTCCTAGTTTCCGTCTTTTATGATCGTGACATAATAGTTAAAACAGGCGCAACATTGTCATTGTATCACTGACACTGTATTTTTTAGTGTATAATCATTTACAGCTCTAAGCCGCCTCTATAAATTATAATAAAGTGAAATAATTTAATTCAGTACGCTGAATCAGTGAATGAAGGAATATTCACAGTAACTGTTGTTGTCAGTATTCCAGTCACGGTAGTAAATCTACAGGAGTCTAGACTTCTAGATCTACTGTAACAGTGTTACGAGTGTACATCTAAGGAAGTAGACTAAGAAAGTTAAAAAGTGTATTTCTAGACTCTGCCTTGGCCTGGCCCTGGGCTTGGCTTAGTCTAGATCTACTACATCTAGCACCTAGTTTTGAAATTTAACTCACCTTCTTCATAATTGAGCGATCGCACGTTTCTGTGGCGAGACATATTTATTTATGGTATTATCATCTGTAGCTGATTTTGCATATTTGATCTATTTTGTAAAAGCATGTTGTTAAAATGTGCTACGTAAAACGACCAATGTGTCACAAACTTGTCTTTGAAGAACCGTATCATGAACTATCAGGTCATAACGCCCTAAACAAAGATGTACCTAACACTTTCGCTAATTTGTTCATCTCATCCCATTTGTCGTGAACTGAATATTTTATTTACACAGATTTAACATATTGGAATTTATAATGTGATTGTCGTTCTATGATTTTTTTCAAGATCGAGACAGGGAAAATATAAAAGTATTAATATGTCTTTTAATGTTGGTGTAATAGAGTCTAGAGATCTATATCTGCAGTTTTGTCTCTACAATGATGTAGAACATAAGGCATGTAGTCCCTTTAAGAACTTAAGAAACGTCTGGCAGACATGAAATAAGTATCAACTAATTTATTCACACACAGTTTGAATTTCCTCCACACACACACACACACACAGCCTCACAGGCGCATAGTTTATATTAATAACAACTGAAGTGTTTTTAAGAGACTTGTAGATCTCATGTAAGCCCATATACACTTTTTAATTAGGTCATTATCATTGTGTAATAATGTATATTTGTATAATAGAAATATTTATGAAATTTGTAAAATAAGACGATATGGGTCAAGACGAAATGTGTGATAGAAATCTATGATACATGACCAAGAGCTGGGACGATATATTTCAGAGTTCGTAACCTAAATTGAGTCCTGATTGGTCAGAATATTACAGCGCGTTATTTAAATAGGAAATATATTTTGATGTCTATGACTGTCACTATCACTATGTCTATGCCATCTACGGTGTCTTTATAAAACTGCAAATCGTATGTGTGCAGTACATAAAGCATAGTATATGATAGTAGTCTGCCATAGTATTCATTGTTGGACGACTAGTTTATTCAAGGTTTTACACCGCAAATCAAGTATAAGACCAAGAATAAGTAAGTTACTAAGTTAGTAACCAAGATTCAAGCAAGCTTGAAGTTGAATGTAAACAAAACAACTTTAACAAAATTACAAGTACTGAAGTAGGTCTAGTTGAAATACAGAGCCATATAGATCTATTTGTAAATCGATTTAATGTGATATTGGCAAGTTTCAGCAGACACACTGAGACCGGTTTGGAAGCATATTTGAAATCACTGCTTGATACTGAATGTACGGAATAGGTCTAGATCAGTAGATGCCTGATTTATCATTTAGGCCGAGTCTAAGACTAAGTATCAATTGTATTTGAACATTACTGGTGTATCATTTTGACCTCTGTGAATGCACCCATTGGCGGGAATGTGCATGTCTTTGAATATTTATGTGCTGAATTTTGGAAATTCTCAAATCAGTTTTGTTTGTTTGCTTCATCGGCTATTTTACAATAGACTTGAATAGTCCAGTTAGTCATGCATCAATTGGTTATGCCAAAGTATACCAACAATCTAATTGTCATGTGAAGCATTCATGCTGACAGCGTGTGAAATTAGTATTTGCCAGGTACTCACAGCAAATAAAACATGGCTGGACTGGTCAATATGAAATGAAACTAACAGTGAAAAATACCAATTTGGATCAACTTTGTAATAATAATATAAATGCATAATTTGTTGTTGATATTTTCATGTACAGCATGTATATTTTGAATATTTATCGATCTAAAGTGACAAGTTAGGATCAAGTATTGAAGTATTTACTCGTTTTAACCATGATGTGTTGATAACTCCTGAATTTCACACCCTGCATTTATCTTGACAAAATTAACCGAATGTTGTTTTCTGTGTAAATGTTTAAAATCTTTTAGTTTGATATTAATACAGAATTATCTTTTATTTCCTAGTTTGCTGATATCATGGTTGCCACAGCAGATGATTTAAACTGTAGCGATAGTTTGCAACATGGCCAAGTATTTGTGATTCATGATGAAGAATTAGTAGATAACTCTATTAATGTGATACTTAATCATATCCGAGACACATTTAATGGTTGGTAACACAATTATTTTGATATAGTTGCTCTAATAACTGTAATACATACTTTAATCTTAGACTAATAATGTTATACAACAATATTGTTTTCGGTCTTTCGTACTCATATTGGATGTAACTATGTCTTCAGTGTCTTCCGTTGTGTGTCTTGGGATACACAGCACTAATATTGGAGAGTCACAATCTGTGTTAACTCCTAGTGAATACTGCATCAGGCTGTTCCGAAAATTTAATCTTCACAACAATGAACGAGAGATCCTTTTAGGTGCAGAAGACCAGTTGGTGGCAACACAACTATGTTTAGCTGAACTAAACAAAAAGGTATGAAGTGATATGGTCAGTGACAGGGTTGCCATGTTTAACCCAATCTCTGTTATATGAATATTCAACTTCAAGCATAATTCTTCATTAAAAGATGGAATAAAACATATGATTATATATATATATATATATAATATATATATTAATTATGAACATCAAGCTTATAAATTCATAATAATGTGTAGCATTATATCTGTATCTAGGGCCGGCCTTAATAAAAAAAATTGTTGCGAGTAACATTAAGAGTTCTCCAGGCACGAAGTTTTATTTTGGTATGAAATTGTCACCAGGGATTATGGGCATTTAAAAAAAGATGTGTCAACAATTGTGGGAAGCAGAAGTTGATGCACCATCAGCAGATGCACAAACCCCAGTTGTGACCTGGTTACCCAGAAACACTGATTGATTGATGTAGGACTAGTTGTAGATATTGAACAAGAAATTGACTGGGGGCCGTGTTATCCACAACAAGAATATTTTTAAGGCAGGCCCAGAGTTAGTCCTATGCTTGAATAAAACAATAATATTATAAGAATAGCTGGAACCCATACTTTGCATGGGAATGATTGGATAAAATGTTTTCCACAATATCATTTCATAGTAAACTACTCGTTAATGGTAGTAAATTTATTTCAATGCATCAAGATCAAAGTACACTACGACAATTATGTGTAGCAAAGATGTCTAACAATCAGTAGTGTAAAGGTTCTGGTGGCAAACACCCCAAGAATCTAAATGGGGATGACTCATCTTTACCTCGATTAGAAGAGCTCAAAAGATGTATGATCCCATTCAGACATAGGTTCAATTCAATTTTGGAATTGATAGTCAATTCCAGAATTGGAATTGATTATTTAAAAAAAATGAAATTGAGAAAATTTGACTTAATTAAATCTACAAATTAATTTACAATGTTAACACTTACATGTGGTGTTACCAATATACTGGAACCAAAATGATCCAGAACTTATATATCAGATATTGCACACCAACCATGGCACCTGAAGTGGGCATTTAACCAATTAAATGGTCTAGATACTGTGGGCTCTGCCCACAACATTGACACCACCACATAGCATACTGTAATCTATATATATATAGAGATATTGCTATTTAGGAATTAATTAATTTTATCTTCTCACCAGGAATGCCCATCTGGAGCAAAAACTACCCCTCCTCTCCTAAGACTGTGCCTACTATAGCCTGTCCCCAGACCTAATGCTTACATGTGGTGTTACCAATATACTGGAGCCAAATTGATCCAGAACTTTGGTTCCTTATATATATATATATATATATATCAGATATGCACACTAGCTGACTGTGGCTGGCACCCATGTGAGCATTTAATCAATTAAAATGGTCCAGATAACATGGGCTCTACCCAAACACTGTCACACCACCACATACCCTGCCTGTAATCTATATAGAGATATTGCTATTTAGGAATTTACCCCCGTTCAATGTTTAGAACTGGGAAAAACATTTAATCCATAAATTAATTTACCATTTAATTTTTTAATTCAGAAATATTTCTTCCATGCCAATTGGAGTACTTACTCATGGTAAAAAGTATTAGGCAAAAAAAGAGTCAGGCGGAATAGGAATTGATAAATTTGATGTGGAACTGATTGGAATTGACCCCATGTCTGATCCCATTGAGTATTTTGTTGTTTTTCAACAGTATTTAACAGAGCCCAAAATGTGGAGCACCCGGATAAGTACAGTGATGATAATAATCAGCCCAGATTGAAAGAGATCCTGTCAGGCGAAGGATTGGAAATGATTAAATGGGGCTTCAGCATTATGTTATACATATTGAATCGTTACGTAAAATGTTTTTGTTGTTCTTCTCTAAATTAGTGTATATGCTAATTATAGTAATTTTTTATACATCTGAACAGATAACGGGTGAATTCGATGTAGAGATCAGCAAGGTACTGGAGTTTCACAAAAGACTACAGATGGTAAAGTTGAAGTTTGATGATGATACTGGATCAGCTACAGAAGATGATACCAACTTGGATGGAACACTGACGGAAGAGAGGACTTGTTCAGGATCAGATGTAGACTTCCACAGCTTTATGAATCAGTATTCTAATTTCATGAAATTTAATAATAACTTGGATCTCATGGATGTGTTAAACAGGTTAAGGAAGGAGATTGGAACCAATGAGGAGCTGCAGAAATTCGTTCAATGTGATAATTTCTTGCTCCTGGATACACCACGTGATAGATTAGAGGTGGGCGAACACAAAATTGTTTACAGGTTACAAAAATACTGTGTGATTATGATAGGGATGTTGCATTTGTCTGGATTTTTTACTATGAGTTCCATTTGTGCAAATCTAGCTTTAAAAATAAGGAGGATTCACAATGAAGTATGTTTTGTTTAAACAAGTTTTTAACTGTCAAACCCTGACTAGGCACTTTACACGTCTACTTAATTTCTTACTTTCTTGGCATTTATAAATGAAGGATTGAGCTTTGGGTAACCTAAAATCTACTTGTAATCAAACTATTACAATATGTTAAATGTTTTTTGTATACTTTTATATAAAGATTGTTTAATTACCCAAAAAAACTATACATATTCACTTTGTATGAAAAAGCAATGCCATTGTGGTGAAATGTGTTACTCATGGTTTCAGATAAGCTGTTTCCATTTAGGTAGCATTGTAATGTGCAAGGAATTTCAATTGTTACTGAGTGATAACCTCACAGGTTATACCTAGGAACCTTATTATGTCAGACTGGGTGTCTCTATCTGGCTATTGCCATTTAATATTTACACATTAAGTGTCTTCCCCTCCTGAAGCACTGTAATATGACCTATCCCCCCATCATGTTAAGTTCACTGATTATTTATAAATATACAATGTGTGTAACATTGTTGTGATTTTTCTCCATGTTTAAAACAGTGCCACAATGTTGCCTAATCTTGCTCCGTGATTGGCTGTTAAATGTAACACTAGTATAGTGGTTAGGTAGCAGGGCTCATGTTCCTAAATGTACTGATAGACCGGATTAACTAAGTCACTGGTTGGCCTACACAGGCCACAACAATGTAGAAGCTGACAAGCCGCCAAGTTGAAAAGATCTTGCCTTTGATGCTTGGCTGCTGGATGAGTGTTAATTTTATTGCTAAATGATAAGAAATCTGCTTGCCTGGGCCGGGCACATGAGGGGTTAGTTTCACTTACCCTAACCGAATTTTGACTTGCCCTGGGCAAGGGGACAACCATTAATGTAATGCCCTGTAAGTCATTACATTCTAAACTGTTTCACTCACGGAAAAGAAGTTTGGTATTAAGCTCTAGCTTAATTAGATTAATTAACATGTAAAAAAGTTGCTCTTTCCTAAGAAAGCTGTAATATGTGATCTAAGAATTCAAATAGAACTATTTGATTGTATTTATTGCTACCAGGGTGCAATAATCAGTCTGCTGGCCAATGATAAAAAGGTACACTGGGTGAGGTTAGAAGAATCATTGGTAACTGTCGATAGCAAGGATCCTATACAAAGAGAACAAATCCAATTAGAAATCACCAACATTACCAATGTCCTAAATACCGCACCAGCTAGTGTTTTTCCTACAAGCACCAAAGGCTCAGTAACAGAGGTGAGTTTTTCTGTGTTAAATAACTCTTTAAATTAAAATTATGATGCTTTTTTAATGTTATAATCTGCTGAATCTATTCATATACATACATGAAACATGTTTTTTATGCAGCATTATATTGAGAAGTTGATCCTAGGATATGTGCATTTGTTGGTAAATACTCGCAGTGAAATCGGCCTGGCTCGTGTCATTAATGTACCAAATAGAGGAATCGATCAGAAAGCCTTTACTGACATTAAACACATGGCCCAGACCAAACAGCTTTCAATGTACCAGGTTTGTTTTCATAATTCTAGTACAAAATACCATGTGTGTTGGTTAAAATAAATCATTGCCACAAAATGGCCATTGTTGCCGATGTGCCGTAAAACCACATTCATTTATTCATTAGAACAAATCATATTGCTGAGATGGGTAGAGTAAAGCTAGAGAGATTTTTGGTATGGCTTCCAGCTATCTTGTTTACTGATCATTCCTCTGATTGTTTCTATATGTTAATTGCAGACCGTGACATCTTTTGTTCTGAAGTTGCGTTTAGGTGTCCAGAAAGATAAATCCGGTCTCAGCTCTAACCTTTCACAGCATGTTAAGGGACTCAGTGAATTCACAGATATGATGCACAAATTACAGACCATAATGGAAGAGGATCTTAACACCGGGTTTGTAATAAATGCAGCTCGAATTCCGAGTCACTAAGTTTGAACTTGTTGATGCTAGAAAATTTAGTTTAAATGAGTACCTCAATATGGGAAAGTGTTTCTTTAGTCTTGATACTGGTTTTACCTCTGAGAAATATAGCTGATTAAAGGATTAGATAAAATATCCCACCTACCAATAAGATTCAAAACCTGAGTTGTTGGCTGGTAGTTCACTGTGCTATAGGAGTGTCATTGATTATAAATTAACATTTTTTTAATTGTTTGGCATATTTCTAGATCTGCTGTCAAGCGGATACTTACCATGATCAAAAGAACCATTGTCAGCTGTCAAGACAACACAATTCGACACTCAAGTGTTGAGCTCGTCCGAGATCGTCTACAGGATTATGCTAATTGGGTGATAAACATAATGCAATCTGTCATTAGTGATAGTCCTAACAGAGTAAGTAGAATTAATCCAACTCTGTCCTTCTTTTAAATTCTACATAAACATTTAGCTGAAGCAAATTAAATTATTATTTTCAATTGTAGCCAAATAATATGAGCAGATGACTAGTCAGATTTGTATTGAAAATTCAATCAAATTCAGAATATTAGTGTTTTAAATATTGTATTTGAACTGTTATTATTATTATTGATATAATTCCACTTAACATGGATTATTATTAATTAATCTGTATACCGGTAAGCTCTTTATTCACTGTTAATTTAAATCTTTTTTATGATTTGATATATACTTGTAAGAAGCATAGTACTTTTATTTAAACAGTCTGTGTCTGCGGGAGGAAGTCTTGTTGGTCGCCAGTCATTGAGGGTGCTTGCGCTTGCATTCTGGATCATGCTGCTACCCAGCCACCAGTATCATCAATTCTGGATACCTTAACAGATATTGTCTCTAGTCAGAAGACACCGCTTAAGTTCCCTTCTATTATGACACAGTTCAGGTCTGTATTATTGTTTTGTTCGTAGTAAATACAGACATATTCAAAAATGTATTTTAATCATGTGTAGCTAATTAATTTATAAAGTATATGCCTGATGTTATATGGAATATACTATATTTACTCTATATATTTTTGTTCCCTCTTTATTTTTATCCATCTTCTGTTCCTTCAGAAATAATTAGTAAATTACCTTCTATGTTTTGGAACATGACCAAAATGTGATAATTGTAATTGGTCTAATTCTTAATATTTGTGTTGTAAGGTTTCTTATATTAGCCTGTAAATAACAATCCATGTTTAATATCTGCTTTGACTGGCTAGTCGCAGATTGGTCAGTTTGTATTCAATCATAACTCTGGCTAGTTAGTTTAAATTTGAACACTGATGTCTACTATATTTTGACACTTTTATAGGAAACCTTCTACATACACATAATCAGTCTCAGTTACCTCTAATAGATCTAGACGCCTATTCATGAGTAGTCATTGTTTTTTGTACACAATACTAATTGACCACAAAATCAATGTGTAGATACATACTAGCATAATAAATTACAACTACTGTAGGTCCTGGCCAATAAGCTGATACTTTGAGTCCATATTATTCGTATTACCCTTATTTATTTGAGGTCGGCTTAATGGCCGGTGCTATTTCAGTGTCAAGATATCCAGTAATTGGGAGAAGAAATTTCAGTGTATTAGTAGCCGTCTAGACTCGATCTATATGCAAATGGACAATGATTATTTTAATCTAAGCTTGTGGCATGAAAATAGAAGTGAAACCAAGTTGATGATAATGATTAATGGCTTTATAACGAAAGTCAATAGTCATATGTAGAAATATCTGATTTTTGTAATTATGGATAAATGTTGGACTCAGTAGCACATTTTAGGACTTTCAATTTCAAGCCAGTACACAAGGCATCCTGTACCCAAGAGCATCGTATCTCATTTATTTGGCAGTATAGACTTACATCTTGTTTTCGTAGGAGAATGTGTTTATCGTTGTGTTAATAATATAGGATTATTGAAAACAAAAAGTTCAGTTTAAATCAAAATATTTATTTTAGTAATTTTATCATCGTTTCACAAGGCCATCTTGTCTTTTTAATACTTCTCACTGTTCTCATAGTTCACTTTCTGGTTCACAAGGGCGATGTTCGGTGATGTGTTTTGCTATTGTGTACAAAACGTTTGATATCATCTAAAAATACTCCAGGTAAAAGTTTTTAGGTTGGCTTAATGGAGGTACTACAGTAAATCATAGTATTTTAGGCCTAGAATCCGACTTCAGCTTAATGGACCTACGGTAATAAACAAATCTATAAACAAATGTGTATACAACTACATGTATAACAAAGCATATAATAAATGGCAAATTATTCTCCACACACACACACACACACACACACACACACACACACACACACACACACACACAGCAAAATGGTGTTTTATTGAAGCATTTTATTTCAACACATCAACATTTTTTGTACTTATAATGTGGGGATTATCTTGATTTAATTAGTTCTCTGATTTGGTCAAACTGTTGAATTAAATAAAAAATATATAGAGTGGTATATTCTTTCTAGTTTTTTTTCCACACATCTGATGGGTATTATGTCTCATTGCCTCATGATATTGCTTAGCTCGTTTTACTTACCATGTGCACATAAATAATTTGATTTTTCTTCATTTTGCATCTGAATATACAGATGACCTTTTTACTCTTATAAGTCACACATTGCTTGAGCCAAATTCTTGCTTAAAGCTGATTGATCTCAGAAAAGGTGCATCTCCTGTGCTATGTATCAACAATTACATATTTCTTCCTATACAAGGCTATAGTGTACAGATGATTTGTGTCCAATGTTTCAGATCTCCCATTGAAGGAAGCCCACAAGCTCCAGAGAACAAGTCTCTTGTTCAAAGAATTAAGGAAAATTTTAAAACAAAGGTTAGTATATTGTTTCCATATTAATTCTAGGTCAGCATGCTCTATTTTTAAACAACTGGCTGTGAAGTGGGATACGTCCAGGGCTCAACATTAATGGTTGTCCACCTGTCTGGGACAACCAAACTATGTAGTCAGACAAGTAAAACCACATGCTTGGTTGTCCACTGTATTTTCGATGGTTCTTACCGGTAGTGACTAAGAACCATCAAAAATACGTTTTCGGTAGAATGATTTTCCGCTGTTTTTGGAGCTCTTCTCAGTGGAAAAGTATCATTGTTAAAAACACCCACGCCGATACTACACCTACGGTCACTAAAAAGTACTGTTCTTGATTATAAGTTGGATTTTTGACCGATTATTAGCAGAAAACAGGTCATGATAAACGAGAAATATTTATCAGCCGATAGTTTCCTGATCTGAAATAATGCTAAAATCTACTGCTGTAACCATTTCATAGTTATAAATATTTACTGAATATAAGAACTATGCTTGAAGGATGGGAGAGATTTTGGTGAGGTGGTGATCTTGGCTGGTAAACGTCCATTTGCATTATGATGGTCATGTGACTCAAATACTCTCTCCTGATTGGCCAGTTGTCTTTGTTTACAGTAAATAAAAGCACATGGTCTTGCTTATATGGTGGATTTCTGTCCCTTTCCTGTTTATTTGTTTGATCACTGTTTTTTTCCCCATTTTATGTTAATATTATGACATAAATATGGATTAATTATAATAATAAAAATGGCTGAAATGGTGGTTTAACGTGGCTGGCAACCTCAAATGAGGGAGACGCATATGGTCTGTAATTTATAGCTTCCCCATGGAGACTAATTCTTAATAAATTTAGAATTTAGAGTAGATGGCATGTTTGGTGGAAAAAACCTTGCCAGTTGCCTGGCTGGCTGAAAAACTCCTCCTAATATAGTGCCACGGCCGAGGCGTGAACCTGCGACCTCCCGCACAGAATGACCATAGCCATAGGTAAATAGTCTCATGCTCTACCCATGTAACCAAAGAGGTGGTTATCATATTAACTGTTCATACTTTGCTAGAAGTATGGTAACTTAATTGTGTTTCTTCCTTGATCCTCTGTGTATGAATTATTATGTACTGTCTTTGTTTGTTATCTTGTGCTTTATTTTATATTTAAACAACGGTCAAAAGAAGAATATTCCTGGCCAGATTGTGGACATGACCAATAATTTATTACTGGATGAACTATTGATTATTATATATCTGTATTGTGTTAGAGTGTGGATCAATAAAACCACAAGCACATAATTATTGTCTTTATCGCCTTCGTGGTCTAATTGGTAAGGCATTGGACTACAGATCACTACCACCTGAATTCGAATCTTGGCGTGGGCATAGCTGATTTTTGTCTTTGACTTCACTTCATTACCTTTAGAGGTCACTCGCCCCATTTGGCCTACCATGTGCACAAAAGTGGCTGTCAAACATCAATCATACAGAAACTTACAATCTGGTGTTCTCCGTCAATTCCAGCACAGTTTTGTTCTGACTAGTAAAAAAGATATAGTTTTAATAGCTAGTAATTTTTTGTTGTAGTAAGAAATTTGGTTGGGCTAGTTCAGGCCCTGAGTTCTTAGCATGTTTTATTGCGCTGATGCCAATAAACACTGGCTACGTGATGAGACTCAGGTGCTATTTTACAGTACGATATAGTAATCATGGAAATGATTCAAGATGTCATCGAAATTCAGTTTCATAATTCCAGAAAGAAAACTGCAACGGGACGTTCTGTATCGCAAAAGGAATATGAAGCGAAAAAGAAATGAAATTGTATTGCTAAGTGGACATTTGAATTTCCATGGCTGTTTCCTGATAAGGCAGCCGATGAAATGTTCTGCAAAACCTGTAGCTAAGGGTGTACCTACTAAGGCCAACCTGGCCAGTTCTCGGACAAGCAAATTTTTTTTCGGACAAGCAAAAATGAAGTGTGACTTGTCCTACATGACAAGTGGCCAAAAAAGTTAATGTTGAGCCCTGACTTGTTAAATTATTTGTATGCTAAATTTTTTATATATTTTATTTTAGTTTACTGACAACTTTATCAATTAAAATGTCCAATACTGATTTGTCTAGAGTCTAATCTGTGTTTTTTCACCATCATAATTAATGAGTTCAGATAATTTAGTTTTAAAGCATCCTGTTACTGTGATTATTTGGGAAATATGTAACTAACCATAGTTCTGAAAGATTTAACCTAATACCAGGAAAGATTACTGAAAATCTGAGTTAACTAATTTGTATCATTTGTCTGCTTTATGATGGGATATAAATTTATGAATTTTAATCAAATTCACTAATATGCTTGTATAACTGATACTTTTTTTATTTAGCAGAAAGGCTCTAGAATTCACTGTGAAAGTTCACTGGACTGGGTTAAGCCATTACATAATGCAGAAATAACAGAAGATAATGAATATCAGTTCACAATGGACAGTTATGTGCCTTGGTTAGTATTTATATTTGTATTTTTTTCTTCAAATTCACTATTTTGCTGATTTGTTTTATTTTATCTTGTTAACAATCTGCTTCCAAAATGTTTTTGTTTGCGCATTAAGATAAAAAATGATTCTTCAGTATCAAATGTTTACATATTATAATTTTCCACTTATCACAGTAAAACTATCGTCCACCCGGGTACCAACTTCACAAAACATCTTGAGGCCATGATGGACCAGGAAAATATTGGCTGTATGATACCTGAAAAAGTCGTGTCTACTGCCAGCAACAGTTGTTCACTTGGTAGTAACAATCGGGTGAACTATGACAAAACTAAACCTACAACCACTTCAAAGCGTCCACTGAATGACATGGTCAAAGATCATAATCCTAAACGCATGAAAATGGACAGTTCATCGGGCAGTCAGTTAAATAAGAAGACCAAAACCATCAGGAAGAAATTAATTCCTCTAGGGAAGGGACAGAAGACTCTTAATTCTTTCTTTCGAATATGAACTACATCTATTTCAGCTGAATTATGGGCATTCAGAATAATTCAAAATAGTTTTGTGTGTGTGTGTGTGTGTGTGTGTGTGCATTGAATTTTAGGAGCTACAGATTGAGTACTATAGTTATAAAAATTTGAGGTCTTTTCAGCCTTTGAAAAAGTGTAGCGTCAACGTCATTTTATGTTACTTTGTATTGTATTCATTCTTCGTACATTCTCTTAACTGTGCAATATTTTACCATCCGTCACAACTTAATAATTTTATATCTTTTAACAAATACATTTTACTTGCAGTATTGTTTGTCTGTATATAAATCATAGGTAATTATTGATATCAAGTTAATTTTTTTTTAATTGCTATAGTATATTACCAAAATTTTATTACACTGTCTTGTCATGTTACTTCACTTGATGAACTGTGAAATCTGAAGGTAATTAATTAACTTCATATGTTTACACTTTTTTAAATTATTGTATAAGGTTTACACTGTATGCATTCTATTTGATAGAAAATATTTATTTATTGAAATGTTTTGTGTAAAATACAGTGGCTTGGTCCATGATGACCAGAAAACATTGCCAAATTATTTATTTTAGATTGTAGGATATTTATATCGACATAATGTGGTTCATGCTTAATAAAATTATACTTGTTAATCAGTTTGTAATGGAGGAAGTCTGGAATTAATATTTATTTTGTAGTATTCAATAGTAAAGCAATTTTTAAGCAGGCAAGTTTATAGTATTTTATTTCTGTTGACATTTACCTTTAGAAGTTTTGCTATGGAAATTTTATTAAATTTTTTTTCTTCTGAAAAATGGGTTCATAGTTAGGCTTTTATTTGCAAAACACTTTTTGGCATTTTGTTCTATGCTTAAAGCAGCTTGCTGCCAGTGACTAAGTGTTAATTAAAAGGTTGAAATATTTTGTCATATTTTATGTGATAATTTGGTATGTAAAATCACCCACCCATGGAAACACTGAAGGTATTCATTTGACATGTTCCATTATTATGGTACTTTTACTAAATTAAGTTATGGCATCTTTCACCTATTGAAGCATGAGCATTCAAGTCTGCTGATTCTACGCTAAAGGATATGTTTATTTTCCATGAGCTAAGTGATTTATTTACTTTCAGAAGACTCCCAAAGCTGCGAAATAAAAATAATTTGATTCATTGGCAGCAGGCTGCTTTAACACGAAGAAAAATTCTAACTGGTGGTTCCAGTCAGGGTTTTCTACTATGTCATCAGTGAAAATTTGGTAGAATGACGAATCCCATGTTTGATGGTGCACGAACAAACAAGTGCTATATCACTGCATTGCTGCCACCCAGTGATTAAACCATGAACTTTAAATTAAGTCTGAGAACCAAGTATGGAGACAGAAATTGTACAAATATCATGAGTGGGAAATAAAAAATAGTTTGGGTTGGCCCTCAAAAGTGGGTTGGTTGTTGATGGGAAACAAGATTTTGAAGGTGCCTATTACACAACTAATATAAATAAATAATACCTTCCCTTCTGTGATTAACCCGACCCTGCATTATCTAAAATATTTTAAAATGTATTTGCTAAAGAGAAAGTTTCCACAGTGATGACATGGTTGATGCCAGTTTTCAAAGGAATAACATATCAGAAATATTATTTATTTCCATTAACAGAGCAATATTACACACTCTGTACATCAAGTAACAATGACTTCACATCACAAAACTTGTTACCCAAAATGAGGGTGAAAGTTCATCAAGATATTCTTGCTTTCAGTAAGACAACTCGCCAAATTAAAACATAATTCACAAATTACTGCTGAACACCATGTTGTACATTTCAACTACAAAGAACAAAACTAAGGAAATGCGTGACAAGTTTTAGCATCGCATCAAACACGAGTGATCAAAGCCAGTGAACGGAAATCAAAGTATACCACAGACAAATGATGGAATCAGTAATTACCAAATCAACAATCCAAATAATTTGATCATATTGCTGAAAATTTATCACCATTGATTGACATATAATCCAAAATTAAATGATCCAAAATCATAGCAGCAGCATGAACAGATCAAACCACAAAATACTTAAAAATGAACACCGACTAACAACTTGTCAACGTTGGATATTTAGAAGCAAAACAAACATCATCATTCAGGTATGACTTTTCCTGCAGTTTTAATTAACAGCACATTACATTTTATCTAAGATTGGGTTGATATAAAAATAATATCTCTTGGACTGGTGATTTAATTTATTCCTTAGATAAATTAACTAGAACAGTTAAATCCTTAAAACAAAATGCCATGCCATGCCAATTAAATTCTTTGAATTGTTGGCAAGTACGAATGAGATATTAAACGGAATCTAACATTACAGCCAACTCTCAATAATTTAATAGAGTAAAGTTATCAATAGCACAGTCTGACAACGATTTATAAGTCTTATAATAGATATATAGGCACTTTCATAAATCAGTTCTTATCTATTGTACTTACAAAATGGATATCTTTAACAAAATCTATATGCGAGATGCAACTGAATTTTCCAACAAAACTGGACTAGTAAACTAATGGAATAACAACACAAGATACAGACAAATTGTGAAAAATGGATTTGAAATCCTATACAGAAAAAAAATATAATTACGTGCCTTATCAGTAAATTTTCAATTGACAATTACTTGTTAACCCGTCCACATTAACTAGCGGTTTGCCAAGTACAATTTTTACATGGTCATAATTACATCAGCTAAAATGTTACCTAAAAACATTTTATTAATACGGTCATGATTTTAAATAACTGAATAATTCAACAATCTATTTGCATATTTTCTGTCAACAAAGCGTTTTAATAATGAATACAGACTAGGTTGCATTCAATTAAAACCAATAAAAGAAGACTAACAAAAGTTATAAAGTATACGGTATGTAGTAAAATGATGGTTTCTTTTGGGTGGAATGACTGAAGAACTGTTTTTTTGTGTGTGTGTGTGTGGAGAAATGTGTGGATAGAAATAAATCTTCATCACTCAACAATATACATTGGTACTGACATGACAAATATACCCTCGGAAAATACAAACATTTAATGTTATTCTTCATGTTAGCCGAGGATAGGAAGCATTAAAATAACATTTCCAGTGGAATTAAAACACTCTTATGTGTGATGTTCAGAAGTCAGCTAATTAATAACGAATTAAACATTTTCCTGAACAAACTTAACACAAAAACACTAACATATATTATAACTAGCCTGTACGTTAACGCAGTAGATAATCGTAAGCCCCTCTATTGAGGCAAACCTGGAGTAGGCCTCCGATCCTGGCAGGCAAGAATTACATCTCGACAATAAGACAGGTGCAGTTAAACAGGCTGATAATGAGAAACAAAACTTGCTGAGTTTATGTTGTCTTTAAGGCTGAGAAAGTAAAACAAACAACAGTTAAGAGTGCATTTTCTAAACATGTCATACATTTCTCTAAGTCATCATAAAATGATCACCGTTAGCATTTCCGTGCAAACGGGTATTTTGCTAAATACGTAGTTTAAAAAAAAGACCACAACATGACCTGTCTAAATCGCTTTTTTGGATTGATTCTGAAAATGCATTTTTAAGTTTGTTTAGTTAAGCTTACAGTGGACTAGATGCTTAACATACAACTTGGAGAAGAATAAACTAGAATCAGAGAAATAAACAATCTGGACCAGATACAGGTAACATACAAATACTCGCCGTCGGACAGAGATATTATGAGAAAGGGGATGTATTGCACACAAATATCACTAAAATATTCAAATCTTTAGTAGTAAATCCCAAATATTAATCATGTGGAATGGCTGGTTAATAACAAGATCTTACAGATGGTCACAAAAATGTAGCCAATATGGTACCTTGCTTTGACTAAGAATTGCATTATGGATGTGAAACATGCTTCCGAAACATGATACATGCATATTTATCTTCATTAGACTTTGCCGTGTTCACGTTTTGCGTCTTATTAGTGATATTATCGCTTTATAATAAACCACCTTCAACAAAACTGCACTATTCTGTGTCTTCAGCCCTAAAATCACCTATACAAGTACCTAACCAAATACATTTATTATCATTATTTACTGATCCGACAG
Organism: Paralvinella palmiformis; assembly: GCA_025642065.1. Taxonomy (NCBI): domain Eukaryota; kingdom Metazoa; phylum Annelida; class Polychaeta; order Terebellida; family Alvinellidae; genus Paralvinella; species Paralvinella palmiformis. Next base: position 754,367 of record JAODUP010000013.1, on the reverse strand, counting down.
TTTATAATACAAGCTCAAGTTTGATGGCTAACGAAGCTTAGAGGATTTAGGAAACAAAATGAACATTCTGAAAAATTGCTGGACGAGAAAAGAATAAACGGAAAAAACAAAATAAACAACAAAATACCTATTAAATAATACCTAAAGTGGCATGAAAATAACCATAAACCAAATTGTACAATACAAAACCAATCACCGACATATACACAGAGTAACAGTCACTTACAAACATCTGTACACAATTTCTATATTGAACAGTTACAAAATCATCATAATACGATCTGGACTTGATAATCAGTGAGAATTAATGCCTAGCTCCCAGCACAACAGAACAATTTAAGTCTTTAATCGGCAGAAGAAATCACAACCACGACACACATAACAAGCACAATATGAGGACAGGGACATTCTCCAATGTAGCATACAATGTCAATTTTTGGCCAGTTGTATTTTTGAGGTTCAGCCAACTAGTTACTGGAGGTAGGTATCTAACTTTACACGGGCATTATCTTCACCTGAAATCCTAGATAGAAGTAAAATCCTTTGATCTTTATTCTTCTTTAAGGGTGGATTGCTTAATTATTTGGGTTGTTGTGCATGAAATTGTATAAGTACCAGTAACTTTTTAAATTAATACTTGGCAATTCATCAGGGTTCTAAGGCTGGTAGTTGCACGTAAAATTTGAGAAAATGTTTGAAATGCTGTTTATTTCATCACAGAGCAATCTCTATGATAAATTCCTCATATTATGGGATACCTGCACATGATAATAATTATGAATAGCTCTATACTCAATAATAAGAATGACCATCCTGAACACGAGGATAGTATGTAAGCAGTACGCCATTGCATAATAAAGAGACTGTGACCAAGTCTGTACCATCCGCTAATAAACTGACCAGAATTATTTCAAATATCTGACCAATAACTGTTCAATGTGCTGAATATTTGAATTGATAAAATGCATCAAACTAACAGGTTCATCACACCAATGCAACATAACAATAACAACAGATTTAAATGAATATTTCAAAAAACGATGATATTCTGATCTGTTTTCTAATGAGCTGTGAATTCACACAAAGGCATCAGATATGAAGGAGGACTGCCTAATAGAATTTCTTTGCCGCTGCCTCCTTGCTGTTTCTGAAGAAAAAGAATCAGAATTTATTTTCAGAAAGGGAATGCAAATTCTGCTTTTATATATTTGTATTATTATTATTTACTTTAAATGCTATATTTGGTGAAATACATTTACATATATAGCCTATTTACATATTCACCAGTTGATCGATTAAACTTTATATATATATATATATATATATATATATATATATGTGTGTGTTATAAATATTTATATTATTCCAAAAGATGGATCATACCTATACATGGAATATCCTAGAAATACCCCAATTTGTATGATGAGGAATGAAACAAAATAAAATGGTGTGACACAACTAGTTGGTGGAGGATCAGGGCATCGTGATGCAGACTGAAATGACAGCATTTTTAAGATAAAAAACAGCTTGCACAAATAATATTAAAATATGAAATTGATCAAATTAATCAAATATTTATGTACTTAAGTCAGATGTCAGAAGTTGAATGACACACTATAGACATTTATATCTAAACCTTATTATTATCATCATCATCACTTGTGTACTTACCTGAGTTTTGCTACCAAATACCCTAATGTCTTCGTGCAAAGAATTAATTGAATTCTTCAGATCACTATAATGCTGTGTGCCATCGTAACCATTAATGTTACCTTGTCCTGATCTTGAGCGAGTGTTTATTTCATTCACCAGATTTCTGCGGAGGGAAATGAGACAACTAGGATTCTAATGGTAAAAAGATAAAAACTAATTTGTATTGTTTACTAGATCAAATGACCGGAAAACACCAAATTATAGAGCCACTATTTTCTGTCCACTTTTGAGCATTTTGTAGAACAGACAAGCCAATCTAACTCCAAATTATAGAGCCACTATTTTCTGTCTACTTTTGAGCATTTTGTAAGCCAGATGAGCCAATCTATCTCCAAATTATAGAGCCACTATTTTCTGCCCACTTTGGAGCATTTAGTAGGCCAGGTGAGCCAATTTATCTCCAAATAATAGAGCCACTATTTTCTGTCCACTTTGTAAGCCAGATGAGCCAATCTATCTCCATATTATAGAGCCACTATTTTCTGTCCACTTTTGGGCATTTTGTAAGCCAGATGAGCCAATCTATCTCCAAATTATAGAGACACTATTTTCTGCCCACTTTTGGGCATTTTGTAAGCCAGATGAGCCAATCTATCTCCAAATTATAGAGCCACTATTTTCTGCACTCTTTGGAGCATTTAGTAGGCCAGGTGAGCCAATTTATTTCCAAATAATAGAGCCACTATTTTCTGTCCACTTTTGGGCATTTTGTAAGCCAGATGAGCCAATCTATCTCCAAATTATAGAGCCACTATTTTCTGCCCACTTTGGAGCATTTAGTAGGCCAGATGAGCCAATCTATCTCCATATTATAGAGCCACTATTTTCTGTCCACTTTTGGGCATTTTGTGGGCCAGATCACTAGAATTTGGACATTCGTTTATCATATTTGTGAACATAGCTTTATTAGTTTTGAATATTTTAATTGAAGGCCGATTGTTCCTTTAAAAAGGTGATGGTAATATTTTAAAGCAGGCATGACTTATCACAGACAAGATATGTTGATTTCTTTAACAAACTGTTAATGCTAATTCATGGATCAGATTTGCGTAAGAGTGTTGAAGAAATTGTTAACTCAGGGACATTATAATCAGTGATGGTTTGGAAAATGGAAGCTAAGTTGAACTGAGTTGAGTTGTTTAGCTTTTGTTCTGGTCACACACATACACACACACTTTGTTTTGTATTCAGTTAACAACCCTTTGGTCATAATTTTATGAGATTCATAAACACCATGAAAACCTGTGCCCATGCTTTTATAATATATTACGTGCACACACACACAGTTAATCTTTTTGTCATGTAAAGACAATTCTAGATCTGTGTGTTAATATTGACTGGGTGGTATCAGTGAAACACTTACCTAATATCATGTAACGAATTCTGTAACTCTTTCTGTGTATTGATAATAGAATCTACTTCATATCTTCTTATAGAATCACCAGTAGACAGCTGTGGTTGGCCCATTGGAGGCTAATCAAAAACAATATTAATATTATTAGATATGATAAGTGAAATCAGATAACTGGGTTGTAGTTGACTCACAAATTCAAACCATCAACCAGTTCATGAACTCTGTTTGTATCTAAGCCTACTAACATACAAAAAATTGCAGCAGAAGAAAACAAACTGAGTTAATTACTGCACACTATATTTCAAGTTGTCAAACAATATACTGATACTAGTTAAATTGATTTTACATTTCAGCTAGAGTTTCAAAAGATATTGTTATTTAAGCAAAGCCATAATTCAGTACTGAAATTGTCACTGGTTTATCATCATGACTACAGGTAAGAATCATTGTCATGCATCTATAATATAATACATAAGGCCCTTTTAACAGTTTTTATCTTTCCGCTTGGAGGATCTCTTGAAGGATCCACAGTGCCGACCACATCGTTTGTACTTATCCAAATGATTCACAGGCTTTGATAAGCAGATATTTCCAGTCAACTGACACACATGCATCATGTTAAATATTGTCATCAAAATTTTTTTTTATGACAAAATGCTTCATCAGCACAGACATCTTTAGAATGATTAATAAACCTCAAGCTCTGGGAACATTTGCCACTGAAACATTTTTGTCACCGGAGTCATTTGCCAATTATGGCTGGTCTTATTTGTTACACTTAATGGCTGTAAAGTACTTGATAATGATTGATGTTTTACGGCCACTTTTGTGCACATGGTAGGCTAAATGGGCCGAGCGACCTCCATAGTTAATGAAGCGAGTCAAAGATGAAACAACTTTCCGATATGCCCATGCCAAGATTCGAATACAGGTGGTAGTGATCTGTGATCCAACACACTACCGCTAGCCCACGGAGGTGCCCCATGAAGTACCTGAGATCGAAATAATTTACTGACCACTGACAAGGGGTTTACTATGAAATGATCTGGTGGTAGTTATTGTTAAACTCCAACAAAACTATAAAACTAAACTGTGTCCAAACACACACATCTGAAAGACATTGGATAATGAACTACTCCCAACAGAAAATAAAACCAAATTCTTCACTTTTATCATTTGGATCATAACATTAACATGATCAATCAGTCATTGAGGGCTATCACTCCTTTCTTTTCTTCTTCATTCTTTTATCAAGATCAACATCATCAGGTCTCATTACCTCATCTGAATCCTCATTTAATCTTTCAACATCTAATTACTCATGATCGTGCCTAGCTATTGTTAGAGTGCTATTGGAATCTACCGGACTGTGCCGTAATGATTGGAACATAAATTGTGGGGTGGGGGCTGGGTGAAGTGCTGGGATGTATTGGGTAATATATCACACTTCAAGAACAGTGGCCAGAGATAAAGCATGAATTATTCATCATCACCGCTCCATCTCATCACACCAAGAAAAACAAAAGCCTAAATATAATTGTAAGATTAAACTGTCCCATACCTGGTAACAGACATCAGCAATATCATGAGAGCAAACTGCTGTACACACCCACTGTCACCACCAACCTGTAACATATCACTGTTTAGAAGCACAGCCCTCCGTGCAATACATTACTCGTAGCCTGATAATGTGCCGAAACGTAGCAATCTGACATGAACATATCGGCAATAAATTACTGTTTATATCATAGAACTTGACCAAATTAATCCTCAGCTCTCAGGCTAGCTCCACGTCATCGTTGCGTGCCACAGACACCAGACAGGTGACAGATATTTCACACTTTGTTTTAATTAAACGAGCGAAGGAAAGCTTGATACAGTTTCAACCCCTGTCATTCTTGGGACATACAGCTGAGAGGTGACTCCTTAGGGAAACGTCCTACAAATACAGTTGTTAGTTGGACTTGAACCATGAACTGGAGGTTTACAATGCACTGACTGTACTATTGGGCCACCACTGCGTGTAACTAAAGCAAATGTGCATAAACTGGATCGAGCAGTTAGTAATCACTGATGAATGACTTTCAAAGAGGTTGTACATTAAAAGTATTTAAAATAGACACCATATGGTCACAACCGAACTTCCAGGACTTGATAGCAAATAGCCATTACAGAAAACAGCTGTAAAAGATCAGACTATTAAAAGAATCAAGTACATTCTTGAATAATCTCAACAGACAGATATTATTCTACATCTGTAGATATGTATTCAGTATCAATGAAGCCTTTTGTGAGAACAACAAATTATAACCATAGAAACGATAATATGCCTTCATCCAACAACATATTAACTCTATATGTAGTTATGCACAACTGAGTCACATTGGTCGTATCAGACGCTACCTCACCAGCGATGGCTACACATCCCTTATTAATGGACTGGTAACCTCAAGGTTTGGTTACTCTACTGCACGTTTATCTGGTGTGCCAGAAACCATGATAAGGAAGCTGCAACATGTTCAGAACACTGGAGCACCCATTATATAGAAGACATCTCGTACAAGCCACATTACACCAGTGCTGAAGCAGCTACATTGGCTACCAATGAAGTAGTGTGCAATACAAAATCCTACTGCATACTTACAAAGCCCTGAATGATCAATCACCTGCATATATAAGTGAAATGATTAAAGTACACTGACTAAATTGAAGTCCCAGAATTCAGGATCCGCTCATACTTGTGTAACACGTGGATACAGACATTTTAACCTTGCAACACCAAGTCTGTGGAACACATAATCTCACAACATCAGAGAGGCTAGAATATTGAAAACTTTTAAAATTCAACTAAAGATGTATTTCTTTCTAATTCATTATGGCCATTAACATTTACAAACGCTTGTTTTACCATAAAATCTTTATTCAATTCTTATGTTTTATTATATTTGGTTTTATCAATATTTCTCATTAATTTGTTGCCTGTAATTAATGCTTTTACTAACAGGTGTACATTATGTCAGAAAGCATTACTGAACAGGAAATATTCCTGAAAGGGGTGCTATATAAATATGGCCTAATAATAATAAGCTATTTATTACCGAACAAACATCTTTCTGATTATAAAATTTTATTCTTGTGATCCTTCAATAAAAAGAACAAAATAATTTGGCCATGTATGTCACAAACCATTTATAAACACAAACCTGTATGTGATGTCCTCCACCAGCAGCACCACCACCACCACTTTGTATCAAGGTCAGCTGTGAGAGTGTTCGTTCTTGTCGACCTATCACCTCGTCTAATCGCTGATGAAGTAATCTAACAGTGTTGTGAATGGCATTCTGTCCATCAAATATCATCTTTAACTCACGTATGTCCTGACTTTCAAACTGGTAAGAGAAGAAGTGCTAGTCAGTACACGAATGAGGAGCATTCAGAGAATTTTACAAGGCCTAAACCGTGTCATACATAACATTTGAACATAAACACCCAAAAGCTAATTTTTATTATGGCAGCCAGATGAAAAATATTTTTAATTCACAGAGAACGGACAGGATAATCATCTTACATATTTATCTGCATCTTCATAATCCTGGGGATGTCTGTCCGGATGTTCCTTTTGGTAGCTGTGAAATATACCAATGTAAAGTGGGTCACACTAGTAACCACCAAAATAAGTTCCACTAAAAACAGATAGGCATAATGGAATTAATATAAATAAGATTAATCATGCAGTAGCTTTCACACACACACACACAACTTACTCGTCCTTTGCCTTCTGTAATTTCTGTTGATATTCTTCAAATTCTTCTTCAAATTTCTTCCTTTCTTCTTCAGGGACCTGTTGACCCAAAGCCTGTTGAGGGAAAAATGAGAAGCTGCTGAATAGAGGAAATCACCTCATATTTTCCTTTAAAACACAAACTGTGTATTAAGAGAGTAGGATATTCTTAGATTGCTACACTTAGACATCTCGTAAGACACCTTAGATAACCTATCACGTAGACAATATATCACATAAACTTGGAACAGACACAGAAAGGCAAAATCGATAGAACACATTATCTTAACAAAATTCCATCACATTTTGTAAATCCACCATTCTTATAGAAACATTTACAAACTTATTTGTTGATAAGTAAATAAGGTACTTAATTTTTTTTAAACAAGGTGCCTATTGATCAAAGATGTTAATCCCACGGTGTTCCACGTTAGAAGAAAGGATAGGAAAATTTTAATTTTCAGTGTGAAAATATCATAAAGTATATTAAGTATATTCAATTTCTTTTGGATTTGTTTTATCCCTCTTCTATTAAAGTGGACATTTGGAGTGGATATTATAATAAAAGCTCATTATCTCCTAATGTTTGCCATTATAGATGATAGTCACTCATTTTGAACATGTTATATATATATTTATATCAAATTAAATGTCATGCCAATATCAAGCTGAGTTTACGATATTTGTGATATAGTTTTCTGTTAAAAGAACAAAACATCACTTTTTTTTTTTGTCCGTTGGATCTGAATCTTACATGATGGTGCCATTTTGAATGTGATTCCATTCGAATAAAACGAAGCGGTGATCAAGCTTGGTGAGCTTGGACTTGTAAACAATGACGATGATGTGATTTTTAATCCAGTATAAAACTTTAAAAGCGTTTCTACTGAGCAGCGTTTGAACATCAGAACATTAGCATTATTATAAGACCCATGCATAGATCTTCTAAAGATCTAGCTAGGAAGAGACTGTGGATGGCCAGAGTGAGAATACGAAACTGGAAAGTTTACATAAAGCATGTTGGCACTTTTATTTTATTTATACCTTCACATATGATAGTAACAGAAACCAGGTTATTCTATGATATATCTAATCAATTTATAAGCACGTCCAATCTTTGGCCAGGGAATCTGTTTTATCTTCTAGATATCTTCAGTTAATTGCTGAGTAACCCAGCTGCCACCCAAGACCATATTTACTTCAGTCTGGGAATTCCAAAATGATGTAATTTAATCTAAACAACTTAATGAATTCATTTTTTATCAACTCTGAAAACTCTCATAAACAAACACATGATTTATGAATAAGGTGGTATCTTTAATTATCACCATGCTTATATAATACTAGACCAAGATAGTGGAAATCTTACCGAAGAATTAAACTTTTGCTAGTGCAAGGACTTTATCTCTACGTTCCACTCCAATGGTGTCACCCACACTGAGTGAGTGAGAAACCATTTCAACAATCTACAAGTTTTCAGAATTACCCCAAAATATACAAAACAATACTTTAATGCGAGTAATACGTGTATTAACAAAAAACATTGGTTTTAATTTACCTTGATCATGAGCATTCTATATATCAGCACGCTTCAGAAACAACATAAATAATCTCCTATCACTGTTAACATCATAACTCTTACTATATTTACCTGATCTTTTGGTGGCGTCAAACTATGGGTGAGGAATGATGCAACATCGTGATCATCTGCAAAATAAATATTTTGACACGACAGTTATATGTAGATATTACTCCATTTTTGTTACTGTAAAATCTTTTTCAAGTTAAATTTATTTATCATATTTGCACTTTTCACTAATATGAACCCACGTAGGTAAGCAGGGTTGGCAGTTTCTGGCATTTGCCGGTTTCTGCCATGGCAGAAATAGGTTTTAGTTATCACTTTGGCAGAAATATTCCAGTAGACCATGTAGTTCGGTAAAAATTGGCAATTAATTACTTATTTCATTGGTTGTTCTGCTTGGTTAGCATCTACCTCCTAGCTTACATCAAAGCATTGATCTTTGAAGATCTTCTGCTTCAAATGAGTGTTTTCAACCTTTGGACTTGTACACAGCAAACTCAAAAACTGACTTGGTGTGGCCAAGGCAGCAAAGTCGGTTCTCTGTTACAGGATGTTCAGAGGACATACAGACTTGGAATATTGAATTCAACATTGTAGTGCACCTAATCACAATAGCTTAGTGATTGAGTGAATACACTGGCTTCCTTCATTTCTTTGCTAAATACTGGATGAATATCAGCAAAATAAACCTGATTGCATTTTTTAAATCAGTGTTTCTGCCAATTTCTCTGTTCTTGAGATCCTTATAAATTCTCAACTATAAATCTTTAAGAAGCATCCCACAATTTTACTATAAATCCAGAGCCCCCATTTTCAGAATTATAATTTCTGCCGGTAGAAAGCTAATTTCTGCCTGCTCTGAAGCAGAAATAGGTTTCTGCCAGCAGAACCCCAAACCTGTCGGTCAGTAACGTCGCCAACTTCCCAGCTAGCATAAGCGCTCTAAAGAGAAAGATTCACCTATCATTTAGACAGTGGATGCTAACTGCTCATTGATTGAAGCAGTTTAAGAGGACTGATTTACAAGAAAGCTTTTGAATAGGTAAACATTTGATCTTGTATAGCGCTCTGTTTTTATCATATATATTTGTGCATATGATGAGGAAATAATCCCGGAATCAAATAGATATAAAACTTCTTATCTTATGTATGAGTAACTCCAAAAAAAGCCCAAAATATTTGATGGTGCTTATTGATTAATGAAAAATAAATCTTCTATGAAAATAGAACATTACCACCATGCAACATCAAATGACCATATATTGTGATAAATTGTAAGCAGCAAAAACACTAGAACCAACAATTATTTTTAGTCAATCATTTGAAAATTACACTTTAATAGCACATCAGTCACAATAATCTACTGTCTTCCAATCAAGACAATTTCTGAGCACAAGGACAACCAGTAGCCAGCTAGTGGATCTGAACCTAAGGCCTACCAACATTTAGCTGACCAGTACACCCTCAGAATTCAATGCCTTTGATAACACAAGATACTATTCTATAAAATTGAATCAGACTAAACCCACCTCAAGTTAATCAAGAAACTGGTAGTAGTTTTTCTAAAATTACATATCATCTCTTGAAAAGTATAAACCTGTTCTAAAAGCCCATCTGTTCAAGACAGCATTCATCAGTAAACAATATTGATTATTCAAAATTCTTATTATAGCATCATTGTAAAGCAGCTCTAAATGGCTCTTGATAGTTAGGGTAATTTATTAAATCTACCCTATCATTATTATTACCATTATGCCATCTCCTTTAACCATTGACTAACCTGCTAATCCACCAGTTGCAGCAGATATTCCAAAATATCCATCTTTTGGCAACTCGATGTTTTCTGCTCGCATACACAGCTCATAGTCTTCCTTACTATTGGTCATGCCACTGTGTACAAAGAGCTGTTGAAAAACAAAGACAAAGGATTACTTACTTGGTAAATATACACGAAGGAGGTAACTACACAGAAATGAAAATGAAATTATTCTGTCTGCAGTTAACCATTTAAGTATCATGGTCGTAATGGGTTTTTTCCCCATATTTTAACAACAATGAGAACAATAATAAAGTAATCAATCATATGGTGTCACAATCAATAGAATCGTACAGGGACACCAGAATACAAGGAAATGTATGGCATATCACAGCACATGCAGTAAAAGATTATGATACTACTATAGTAACAAATTTATGAAACAAATAAAAAAGATATTTTAAATATGGGAAACACCCTCTGATATACCCACACTTGTAACCAAGGATATTTCACAACAAGCCAAGGGTGACTGCAGCTTCAGGACAAATTCCAATTAATCCATAACAGTTCAGTAGGTATGACAACTTGTTTATTAAATTCACATCATCACATTTAGCAACGCAGAAAGAATAACCAAGACATTACACTTTTAACTGAGCAAACTACATACATTAAGAAACCCTACCAACTGATGGCTAACCTTCATTGCCGACTTAAAATTATGAACAACCTGAATATCATGAAAGATATATTTGCTGATTGTAGGACAGGATACTAATATTACAGGTGCCCAGATTAGATGGGAATTTTCAAATGAGGCTAAGGTAGGTTTGATCAAAAGAAAAAATTTCAAATTGATCAAATAAGGTTGTTCTGAACTGTAGGAAGATAACCAGAAATCCTGGGCTGGCTACAGTACAGAATTCATTTTTTTAAACTTCAACTATAAACTAACTGAAAATTTTAGTTTTGAAAAAGGCCTGATAATTCTTTCGTTATAAAATGATACTCACTGTCAGTGTCTTCTGATAATACTCAATTCTTGCACGAACAGGAAAAGGTTTATTTCTGAAATCTCGTAGACATCCACCAATCTGCTGATGCTGTCCATCCCTGATTGATAGAACAATACAACTATTTAATCACATACTACAAGATTATAAACATATGCACATTCATGCAACAAACTATATCCACACACATGCATCTCTCACTCCTTCTGGTGAGACATTACACGTCTCAGCATCAAAGTTCCCTTTCTGTGTTTATCTTACTTATAAATCCCATTTGTATACATTTAAATGTTTATACTGAATCCCTAGAGCTTGTAATCTGAATGTATGATTCTCTCCACCAGTGACTTTTCAGACACACAACATATGCAAATACCTTTGAGACAGAAGACAAGAAATACAAAATGCTGTACAAACACACAAAGTTTGACACACCATCTACTCCATTATGCAAATGGTAATCAATTATCATTCATCTTTGGTAACTTTGATGTACTGCCTCATAAATTGATCAATGAGCAAGAATCTTGGAATTGCTTAATTCTATGAGGAATTGATAAAAATGGAACTTGTATTAACCCATTGTTGAACATAGACACACTAATGACAAATTTTGTTTTAATACCACAAAGAATACTGACGTGTTATGATCATAGACCATTGTGCCATCATTCACCATCACCATGACATAAGGGTTATTATGCTGTGAAAATAAATAAAAAATCATTACTAAACAATGATAGGAAGTCAATGAGTAAATGGCTGTGTCTGTTAACAATAACATATATTGACAGTCAACCAATTACCATCTGAACTTTTAACTATACAAACATTTACAATTACAGTGTATACTATATATACTGCAATCATAAATGAATTTTTGCCTCTGTCACCAATGTTACATTACTATATTACTGTAAGTAGAACAAATGTTCAATTACAATGCTATTACAAATAAAGTGCATACACTCTGACAAAATTGAAAAAATTACGGATTGTTACATTATCTGTCTCTAATATTTCGTAATAAACTTGATGTGATGATCATAATCATGTTTAACATTAATAATAATATTCTAGTTCATTTATTCTACCCAATGGTTACACATGCAAAATATCCATAAATCATCAAGTCATGTATTTGTAACCATAACTGAACCAAACTCTTGGTCTTTATCCCAAACCAGTAACATCCAACTCTACATCACCAACCTGACCATCATTATCAAAAGAGTCAAAGAACACTGCAAGGCCATTCCACTTGTCATTACTGCCAAACACGGGTCCTTCTTGACCTTTCTCAGCTGTGTACCAAATAGCCTAAAAAAAAGTAAATAATGAATTAATTGATGCAAATATACAGCATCAGAAATCAACATGTTTTAGCTCTGAGTAGTAAGAATGTGTGGATATTCACTTTGCAACTATATAAAAAATGGACCAAGATACACATAAAAGACAAAAGAATGCTGAAACAAAGAAACCAAAATAAAATTCTTGAAATATTTCTTGAAGTACAAACAAATTTTTATCAACTAAATTTGCAAACAGTTATTTTAATCAATTTTTTTAATATACACAAACTATCACTGATGGTTGAAGTGTAATTAAAAAAAAAAACATTCATTCAGTCAAATATCTAAAAAACACTGTCAACATTTGTGATTCGTATTGTGAGAACAAAAATTCTAAGGAAGCAGATGCATAATAATGACTAAATCATAGTACTTCCATGCCAAGTATTGCCAAATCTAACAATGATCAGATAACATTTAAGACACTTCCATAGAACCATAGCTGCCAACATTTGAAAATTGGAAAGAGTAATCATTTTTGAGTGAAACATGACCTATAGCCCACATGACATCATAAAACCATATAATTTATCATATTTATTGATACCAAAACAATTTAACATAATAGATATTCTTCTGTGAAAGGTTCAACTGTGTTTTTTCATTTAATCAGATTCCCCCACATTTAATAACAATTAAGTCACAAGTCTGCACTTTCAGTACATGATTACCCTACATATTCTACAAGATACTAAAATTGTCATAGGATTGCTGTATTATTTATCAGTTGATTCAGTTAAAAAATCAAGTCACATTGTATATAATGTTATTTCAGTTCTAACATTGTACAGTATGGAGTGTCGATATTTCATGAGATTTTGCCAGGAAAGTTACTGCTGAGAACATGCTGTGCCTTTGGTATTGAGGGATACTTTGTGCACAGTCAAGCTACTGAGAGTTTTGGTGGATGTGCTGTGGCAGAAAGTTGTCTTGGTTTTGATGACAAATGAGAATATTCTTTCAGTCTGCACTGCTGTGAAAGAAGATCAAAATACCCACCATCACAGAGGCAAGGATATCAAACTCTGGCTGTCCAGTGCCATTCTTTATCTGTTTCATCGATATAAGCCACATAAATTACCTTAGGCTTATTCTATTAAAATATAATTACAATTAAGCTAGATCATCATGAACTGATCACAACAAACTTACACCTCCATGTATTATCAATGACACACACAGATTCTAATAGGAATTTTAGAAAGAACAGCAGCAAGGACAAGTAGGCCTATTACTGGTATTTTAAATTTGTAGTAAGTTTCTAAAATCCCACATTATTGGCCCACATAAAAAGTTGGTAACTAAACATATCTAACAGTCACTGGATATAACTTTGTGTTGTCCATGTCTTTGGATCCATCAGTGGCTACACTGAATGGTCGATTTTGCATCTGACTGGCAATATAATTTGAATCATCACCGACTAACATCTCCACAAGAACATTTGTGTGACTACAGCCATATATATTTCCGCTGTCTCAGTATCAGGAACATTGTATGACAGAGAGGATCTCCTGCATAGGTAAACACATCACCCCACAAAATTTCAAACCATGCAGTCTAGAGCAGCTGCTGTGTGATACAGTGCAGCTAAGACAGTGACATAACTGCACTGCATGGAACATGGGCAGATTTATCATAGTTTTCAGAGTACGGGCGTAATGAAGAAGAGGAAATGGTAATGGTTGGTAGTTTTGTAGAACACATTATTTTCCCCAAAAAATCAGACACACCAGCTGATTTTTCTACTAAACTCTATCAGCGCTCAAATATTACTAGTTTCATCAATTCCAGATTCAAAGTTGTCTCACAAGAAGCCACGCTGAGAACATGTTCAAATATACACTAGAAACAAATCAATTATGTAATCAAACCACATGAAAACAATTCACATCTACTTGAACCAGATTTCAAACACTTATCTAAGATCCCAGTACAACATTGTCAGATGATCTGCAACAACGCAGTATATCTTTTGAAGTGCAATTCTGGATGACCTTCAATGATCATGTTTTACCAACATTGTAAGCCTCAGTGTCTATACTGCTTATTGAACACCATTGTTGTAGTTATCAGGCATATAGCACAGTGAATTGATGTACTGATGTGGCAGTTACTATAGCATTCAAGTAGCCAGAAATTGCATAATAATTATGTCACAAACATGTGGATAATCACAATAGTTGTTTTTAGTGGAGTTCACATTAATGCTAATACATGGCATAACATTCATGCTCTATGTTTAAAATCAAAGTGACCTAATCCACAGAGATACCGGTTTAAAATGATAACTGACTAATTACTCAGAAAATATGAGTACTTTATGAATGTACTCGAGTGCAAGTACAGAGTACATCTAAGTACTTCAAAACATGTGCTCAAGTGCAATGAGTAAGAGTACAGGAGTACACCGGCCCCAACCATGTCAAACAGACACAGCAAACAAACAACACTGAATATCTGTGTTTTGTAAGTGTTGAAACTACATGACAGCTAAGATACTGCTCAGCTGGTTGAGTGAGTGAGAAATCTACTGTTTGATCTTTTTAATTTCTTCTTACAACATGCAGGAGGACACAGTGGTCCAACTCTAAACTGAAAATCATGCAGGTCATCGGAACTAACAAAGAGAGATAGGATAAATAACGAGAAAATAACTCACCAAACCATCAGCACCAATTCTTCCACGACCATTCACTCTGAACACGATCTCCGCATCCCAGCTGTCAAACGTAACCTTATTTTTCCCCCAAACATGACCTGTGTATTGCATAAAAGACATGAAATTATTAAGAAGCTGTGGCAACAAAGTGACACCTGTCCAACAACCTATGTCCACTCACCATCACCAAGTAATATCGCTCTAAATGACTTCCTTCGTGTTAGTGGTGTCTTTAAAGCTTGGCTAAATCAATAGCAGACATTGACAGTTAACTGGTATCTTTATTGATGTTTTCTCAGAAGTAACAGACTCGGCAAACATGAACAGCTGTCAACAACGAGTCAATATTACTTTTGCCAACCTGTCAGCTGACTCTTTCTGAGAGAAACCAGCGTACACCAGCTTCTTCATTCTTATGATTCTACAAGTATGAGACTAAATGGGGGACTTTCTTTGTCCTGATAAATACACTGTGTAAATGCCTGAATGTGTGGTTGCACACATGTGCCCAATAATGATATATGCTAGTCAGAGTAGTCACTGCTCTGGACTGAACAATGAATTACTGCAATATATCAGCTAGTCTTCTAACATTAATCAATCTCATACAATTTTAAATAATGAAAGAAGTAATAAACTTAAAGCCATGATATACAAGGTCAAATATTAATAAAACATTTCCATGAGCCTTTATGACATAAGGACGAACCTCTCAAAAAAATTAAAGGCGTGTCTACTTTCTCCAGTACAGATGTTGTAACTCAGATGGATAAATGCATGGGTTCCTAGGCTAGCGCAGCCAATCACCAATTGCACCATAGGTGAGACAGTTTTCCATTTGACTAAAAAAAATTTACGGCCCCAATCGGCTAATCGGAACATTCTTAGTCTTAAATTCCCATATATCTCTTAGTCGCAAATTACTGATACCCTTTCTTCATATATAATAAACATAGTTAGGAGTCAAGTTATACCAGAGGCATCTTTAAAAATATTGGCAGGATAAGTCCAGTATTGGCTTTGTAATTGTCATTTTAAGTTGTTCGTTCATAGTTCGAGAGTAAAATCTCTCCAGCCAAGCCTGTGACTCTGCAGGAAATTTTGGCCAAATATCAACAAGTTATTATAACATGTTACATGACAACATCATTATTAAATGGTAACAAATCTCCTTAATATGACAACACCACTTCAATTAGTCATGTCATTTACAACTTATTTTTACTGGTCATAATTGTTTTCACCAACCCAACACAGCAAACTGTTATAATTACAACTGCATTCTAAATGCATAATATTTAGATATATGGATCTAAACTATCAGGTGATATATATATATATATATATATATATATTCATCTCTAACAAGTAACATCACCACAATACTGCGTTAACTATTTTGATACACTCACCCTTCTTACTCCTAAGAGATGGCGTGATTCGTATCGACTCATCACTGGCTATTGCATCTGAAATGGATTTGTGAATAAGTTGAATAACTATTTGCAAATAAAACCAAATGCTTGACAATATCTGATGAGTGTAATAAAGGAAAATACTACATGAAGTTTGGAACATCTGGAAGTATTAGTAAATGGGGAAGATATAGGAGACTGATTCTCATCACAATACCAGACATAAATAGTGTGTCTATGTGTGGAAGGGATCAAGGCCACACCATCAAAATATGTCACAAATTATACAGACTACATATCAACATGTCCTGTTTGTCCATCGAACACAACAGTTGTGTGTCAGAATGGCATGAAACTACATATTCAACCAATTTCATAAAAATAAATTTCACTACTACACGATTTAACGAGTCACTGAACATAATAAAAATACTCTGGCGTGAAAAGAATTCTAACTACATTTATTACAGAAACAAATTGAGATAAAGTAAACAAAAGGCAGCCATTTGAATATATATATAATAACAAGGCAAATATAAGCCAACAACTCAATCTTCTTCAAAGGGTAAGAAATGTTTGTTGATTGTGAAAACTAAATATTTACTCGAGCCTCTACACAAAGGAAGGAAATTCATAGGAAAAGTGGTCCTCTTATGGTTTGGAAATGAGTACAGGCCCTTGTAAATGCTTGAAAAGTACCGTATATACTCGCGTATAAGTAAAATTTTTGGGTAGTGAAAAGGGAGTTCCCAGAAGCACCTCGACTTACATGCTGGTCACCCCACAAGTAAAATATTCAGTAATTAACAACAATGCAAACATATATTTCAATCTTTATTTATTCTTTTATTTAACCATGTTCAATATGTTATACAGCCTGCATAACATATTGAACATGGTTAAATGAATACCATAAAATGCCAGCTATTTAGAAATAATGAAATGAAATCTTTATGTCCAAGGCACCAAACATACATATAACTATAATAATAATGTCCATAAAAATGCATTCAATGAAAACAGTTAATTCAGGTACTACTGCATCTGATGAACATCAGTCTTTCAAAAGGAAGTCACTAGCATTCAGGTAGACAGAAATTGTGTAATAATTATGTCACAAACATGTGCATAATGACAGTAGTGGTTTTAGTTAAGTTCATATTAATGTTAATACATGGCATAACACTCATACTATATGTTTCAAATCAAAGTGACCTGATCCACAAGGATTCTGGTTTAAAATGATAACTGACCAATTTCTAAATTCATTTTGGGAAGTAAATGGCTAATGGAAATAAACTGAAAACAATATTCTGTTTATGGTGAATGTACTCTGAAAATACAAGTACTTTATGAATGTATTCGAGTACAAGTACTTCCTGTTATGAGTACACGAGTACTTCAAATTGTATACTCAAGTACAATGAATACGATTACAGGAGTACATCAGCCCCAACCAGGGTTGGCATGTTTCTTCCATGGATGGTAAAAACCTGGTTTATTCCATTATGGAAGAAATACTTTCTTCCCTTTCATTTTGGGAAGAAATGGAAGAAACTAAAAAATGGTACAAAATCATCATCCAAATTTCTATTTGCCAATTTAAATTTAACAAATATTATTTGTAATAATATACTTTTCATGCTATTCATACATATATGTTGTATTTGAAATTAGACTGGAATATAGTCCTCATATCTGCTATTTTTACACAAATAATATTTGGGGACAAATGGAAGAAACTAAAACTGATTAATTTTGTACAACACATTGAAAATAATTTTAGTTATTATTGAGGATGATGACTACAATTCACCATTAAACTCTACTACTGAGATCAAGAAACATTTAATATGTGAACAAATGAACAGATAATCTGCTAGGATCATTTGACAGTTAATATGTCAGCAAATGAAGTGGAGTGGAGAATATCATATTATTATATACCACATTTATATAGCACTCTTTCCATAGTATTGTATAACTTGTTCAAACGTGCTTTACATGTGAAATAAAATTAAACATAGAAAATATTTAAACGATATATATATATATATATATAATATGTTCAACAAAATGAACACCCAATTGTTTAGTAATTAAATAGATCATCGTATAACTTTGCATTCAATATAAGGTTACTGTACTGTTTGGGAGTTTCTTCCCAGAAGAAAAACACCCATTTCTTCCCATGGGAAGGAAAGAAATACCTTTCTTCCAGAAAGAAACCCAAACCTGGTAGATCTAGTTAGTGAGGGTCAACTAGACTGGATATTGCTGGGTTATCATAATGTGGATTAGTCTGCTAACTCAATTGCTGTATTACATATTGTATGTATTACAGTCATGTTGTAGATCTAGTAGATGTTGATATATTATTATCATTTTATAGCTGCACTTTATTTAAATTGTGTTTTTTACAAGACAAGTCATGATAAGACTCATAATAAGTCAGTGTAAAAAACCTGTTTTTTACATTACGTTAATTACTTAATAACCGGTGTTAATAGCGTCTGCGTAAAAAAACTCCCAAACCTGTGATCTCAAGCCAGCAACTTTAACCGTAATATGAAATAGCCTTATTATAGGTTATAACGTACGATTTTTAGCATATGCTTATTCGACTTGCCGCCAGCAACAACTTGAACAGGTGAATAAGTTAACATATGTTACAATAGTAGGGGTGTCAGGGAAACACTTACGGCCTCCATGTTCCCAAAATGGAATAGATCCATCTCGCTGCACTAGATGTGGACCTTTAAAGCTGTGTTTATATTCAAACTTTCTATAAACCGTTGTGGTTCCACACTCTGTCATCGGCACTACAGCGACAAGAACCACTAGTATCCAACGAACACGCATCCAGCTTCTGCACATCTTGAACTAGTCTGATGGATACACACAACCTGGTGTCTTAATATCGAATACAATATCTAAATTACCTACTGAAATGAATAAGCAACAAATATAACGCTCTGTCTATTTAGAGGCGTGACAATGAAGCCACTGGAAGTGGTAAATGTCACTTAGAGCACAACATAAACACTTAACATGTGTCAAAACCAACCGGAAGTGTGGCCATTTTTAGAGCCACGCACTTGGCCTCTTCTGATTGGTTGAAAACATCACCGCGTTACTTAATATGTGAAAGAAACAGCCTACTAACAGTCTATGGTATTTATATATATAATGATATAATATGTGGAACAGTACAGACGAAAAACAAGAACTTTTTATCATGATTATAAAATAATTATTATAACTTCACCTCTTAATAATGTAACTTCAACTTCTGAAGTTAGTCTGAAATGTTGTTATCTTCACTCAACAGGCTAACCATTAACTAAGCGCGTTCAACGACTACCGGTTTGAGTCCTGCATGCTTGAAAAGACGGATTATAACGTTACAGTCACTAAGTGGTTGAACACTGAATTGAAAAGTATGACGTTTAAGATCTCCCTACGACAGTGACGATATACACCTTCAGAGAATTTCCACCTACTTACCGTTATAAACATTGCCGTAACATAATTTAAATTTTATATTTTATACAAGGTTCATTTTTTTTACCAGAATCTCTCTAGTTGAAGTTAATTTTCGACTGCATGTAATTACCTGTGAATAAATAGCTCATGGTTCTTGTCTTGTTTACCGCTTTGTTGTGCTTCCTTGCAACTCCTCTCCCATAACTAAAAGTAGGCTGATATATATATATATATATATATATATATATCAGCCTACTTTCATATATATATATATATATATATATATATATCAGCCTTTATATAAGAGAGAGAGAGAGATAGAGAGAGGGGTGTTGTGGGATATATCTTCATGTTTATGAGGCAGTTTAATTGACTTAGCAGGATATCGGTAATGAAATAAAAGATACAGATTTACTTCATTAGCAGCATATAAAGATAACCAAAAATAATTACTGTAATAAAATATAAACTGAATATAAATTATTAGCAGACGATATATCGGTATACTTATATTACAGATCGTGGATTACGAGAAAGTCCCTAATTTTTTTATTGACATGCAAGTTATTAATTACTGCTTGGCGTCAATGAAAGAATGAACGAATGACTTGTTTTAGCTTCAAGTTTGTATGTTCTAGACTGGAGTATACATGTTTGCGGGGAATCACTGATTGAAATACATTGAATGACTAGCGTATTATCTCTGCTCTGTGTCTTGTTATTCAAGTATCTGTCAATAAAGCGGGAACAAAATTAGCTGTTTTACGGCCACGAAAATATATAATTATACTTTACTGCTCTTCTATATAATGTAGGAAATTATGTTAAAATAAATATTGTTCTGGAAAGCGGCAGATACATTAATGAAGCATATAATAATGGTCCATTAAAAATACAGTTGTAATTCTATTACTTGTAGATCGGTAATTTTTCAGTTAGTGAGTGCTTTGTTTAGCCTAAACATTGATCTGCGAGAATTGCGATAATCAGATGAAACATCCAAAATCCACTCATAATACTGATATTTGAACAGCAGGTTGTAGGTGTACGGCTTATAATATAGTGCACTACCGTCTGCTTTAATGGGGTTCCCCTTTAAGTCACCTGTAACAAGGTGGTTATTATATTAACCAACTTAGCTCTAGTTGAACCAACAACAATAAAGATCGCAACAACAACAACATTATAGTTAATACTACTATTTATAGATGACTGTCATACGTTTTAACCACATTTCTTCTACGCATGTGCAATGTCTATGGATGAAGTTGAGCATTTATAAATGATTGATAAAATAACCTAACAAATAAATTGTAATTGATACCTACGCAAAATATCCCACGGCCAATCGTACACGCACACACATACTCTCACATACTTACTTAGCTACATACAGATTGTAAAATATAAAATGTGATTGAAATTTAGTGTTTCGATCAACCAATCAGCGTAAAGAATGTACAATTAAGGGTTATTTGTACAGAAATGGCCGTTTCTAATTTTATTGCATGCTATTGACTGATTAATGCCACCAATCATAGGTTAGTTACAAATTTGTCAGCAAAATGACATTCCCGGTACGAGTCATATAGTTCTCCCATAAGACTATTCCCGTATTAAGACAACTTAAGCTCAGTCAGTCGGGGGGGGATCCAGAGACGCGACCTTTTATGTTGAGACATGCGCTGTGTCTCATCATATCTCTATAAATTATATATATATATATATATATATATATATATATATATATATATATATATTAGTAAAAGAATCTGTGTGTTTGTTTGTTCCCAAAAGATTCTGACATACGAATCTTAAACTGACAGGCGATCGACATACTAGATCGGCCCAGCGTGTACAAAAGAGAAAAGCTTCTGGGGGATGTCATCACTATTGGCACTAAGAACAATCATGACTCCAACAGATGACTGTCCAGTGGACTCAGACTTATAGTCTCGCAATCGGTCCCGGTCCCCAATTTGCAAGACTTTAGTGACAGAGAATGTGGACATCAAGTCATCAGATGTTGCTGTACAAAATGTTCTGTCATGCTGACACAGAAACTGACAATAGAGCTAGATTGTTAGAACCTGAAGCAAACAGTGGTCTAACTGTGTACTCAAAAGGGTGGTATTAGCACAAACCCGATAAAGTGCTCTTCTACACTAGCGTGCCATTATTAACTATGTTTAACACTGTTTTCAGTCGTATTGAATGCTATTTGTGTGGATTTATAAAGCTCACCAAATATCAGCAACGTTTGGTGTGTTCCGTCAAACTGTGACTGACATACACAAATTATAAGCACCATCAGACGATTAATTGCCTCTTGGGTATTCAGGGGCGGATCCAGGATTTTTTTGAGTGGGCGTCTAAACAAGGACCGAGGAGGGGTATGTAAGGGAGGTGGTTTCCCCCTTTTTCTGTGGAAGAAAAATGGAAATCACATAATGCTTAGGATGTTTTCTGAAGCACTACAAAATCCGATTGGTTCAGTGTATATATACATTGTTAGGATTTTGGGGGGTTACTCGATTTGTTACTAGAAACATGAAAGTGTCCCCAGTCATAATGTGACATATTATGTATTACGTCACTAAAATATTTACTAAGCAGACTGACCAAATATTTTAAGGTGCATACTTATGAGAAAGAGACAATGATGTTTAAAATATTTATTACCTCATGTAAATCTACTTCAGTTACTGGTTGTCGAAAAGCCTGGCCTTGACCAAACGTCTAAGTTGTTCCTTAATTTATGGGGAATTGATGTGTTTACTGTAATGTATTTTCATTAGTGTTCAGGCAGAAAACCTTGTGTCAGCCATCCAGCTCCTCAAATGGCTTTTGATTAGCCTCAACACAGAAAAACTACGCCCTGCTTCCGCAGCTGTGACAAGCAGAGTAGATGCTAATACCAGCAAATTCTAATGCTCGGAAAGGAATCGGTATCAGCAGATACTAAGGATTTCATCAAAGTATCAGGTAAATTGGCCTTGTCTGACTACCTGTACCACATATTGAACCATCTAGATACCTCGTTGTCTAACGAACTCGGAATTAGTAGGTCGTCATGCCATGATTCAAATTGCTCTGGAGGAGGCATCCCTAGTTTAACAATACAATATGGTATTAGACTCAGCAAAACACTACATGGCCAGCAGTTGTCTACAGAGAAACGGTTCTGCAACTGTTGCAGTAAGTTAACAATAAAAGGAATGACAATTAATATCTCTGGTAACAAAGAAGAGATGTGTTAACAGGTACATTCGACCTATAACTTGGAACCCTTGGCATATCATCTTTGATACCTATATATGAAGCCAGCTGCTTTGCTTCGTCGTATCATCTCTGGTATTCTACACCAATGTCATCCCTCAAACATTGAATCCCTGATTTGATATTGCCAATCATTGCGTATGCCTTAAATACGTCAATATCTTCTTTGTATAGTTTAGCTGACAAACCTTTCAAATAATCAAAACTATTCGTTAATACTGTGAAGCTAACAATAACTCCGAAACTCTGCAGCCTACTTTTCATACCATGAGCAGTAGTCTTGGTGTCATTCTCCCAATTCCAACGACTTTCATTAACCTTTTAGTTTAATAAAAATAAATAAAAAGCTTTTATACAGTAGTGATAATAAACTTAATACAAAAGTTATACCAGAAGAGATATAATACTTTAACTGTTAAGGAAAAAATTATATTTACCAACTTACACTCATACACTTGTTCCCTATACTCACATACGATATTTACACAGTGGCTCACTCCAGTTCTGAAAGTTCCCAGATCTTTACACATTTTCAGTTCATGAGGTAAAGCATTCCACAGCTTAGCACCATAATTAGATAACGAGTCGTGCCCATATTTCTTGGTTCGACACTGTTTGACACATATATAGATTATTACAGTTTCTCAGGTTGTATATCACATCTTTCACATGGAATAAATCCCACATAAAGAGAGAGAGGATTTGTTAACAACCTTGTACACATCGAACAAGATTGCCCTCTTGCGAGACAATTCTAGAGTTGGGAGTTTGGCGCGGGTCAGAGGTTTATCATAGCTGGAGTTAGCCATTATAAACACATTTCAGAGCTTTGTACTGGATACGTTCCATTCTAGCTGTATGTACATTCCCACAAAAGTTCCAGACTAGAGAAGTGGCTCAGTAGAAAGCACCTGAAAATGCTCAAACGAGATTGGTTGGTCTAGGTAACCAGACAGTCGCCGAAGGACACGGAGCTAGGCACCAGCTTTCCTACAGAGTGTGCTTACCCGCTGATGGGAATTCAGTTTCTCGTCGATAGTTACAACTAGTAGCTGTACCTGTTTCTCTGACGTTATGTTACTGTCCCCTATGGGGATGTTGGTGGTATCTTCAGAGTCTCTGGCTACTATCGCTTGGAAATTTGTTGGATTGGCTTCCATCCTGTTATCACGGAACCAGTCAACTGCAGCTAGAGATTCCTGCGATAGACACTCAATGAGTTCTTGTTTGGTGGTGCCTAAAGCAGACGGGGTATTATCATCTGTTTAGTTGTAGAGAGAAGCTCGGGTTATCGATGCGTGTATATCATTCATGAAGATGTTAAACAGTATGGGTCCTAATATAGATGCACGTGGAACGCCCGTGAGCATCTCCAGCCACTCCGTCATACATACTGACAGCTTAACCCTTTAAGTTTCTCGTGGCGAGTATAGTCCAGTCAAGATATGACAAAAAAGAGCTAACCAACCACTAATTGGAATAGAAATGAAGTTGTATTTTTCTGAAAGCTTGGGATCTACTGAATAACATACGAAAATGATAGTAAAATGAAATGAGTGGAACATTATTTATTTTTATATTGAATATTTTGACCATTTCATTTTCATGACGATTTCATGCGATCTAGCAATTGGCATAATTTTGTCAATGTATATAATAAATGAGGATAAATAGTACCTATACCCGTGCTTAAATGGCCTATTTTACATTAGAGGCATGTTTCAAACATCTAGGGTCAACTCTTTATATGGTAATATGAGGCACTCGTACCCTTTAAGTGACGTGTCGTCAGTGAAACTCAGAAATATGCATAATTTTGTCATTTGTCAACCTATAATAACAACCTTAGTGTCTTTATCCATGTTTTCAACCTCTACCTTTCATTTAAGAGCATTTTCAGAAAACCAGGTTGGTGATGTGTGGGAGAAATTGGTGTACCTCTACCATGACGCCCTACAGCCTTTCTACCAAAAATGGGCAAATAACAATGTTTGAGAATGACCCATCAAAGTAATATCTTCAAACACACATTACTGTCTCTACCAATGTTTTCTATTTCAGGTGATATATGTGCATGCTGCGGTTATCATCCACAATGCTCTATGGCTTTTACCATCAGAAAAAGAAAAATATACCCAAGCTGAGAAGATGTGACTGATCAAGATGGCAGCGCAACTTATCAAAAATTATATCAAATCGATAGTAATAGATAAGAACGTATATCCATCCAGGCTTGATATATCAAATAACAACATCGCAACAGAATATCTCCCAGAGTCACCCATACTTCTACTAAGAAGGTTGTTTGTGAGAAAGGATAAGGACTTGAAAGTAGGCCCCATATGGTAGGCTATTCAACCTAGAGTTCTACAAACCCCAAATACTGCTGGTTCTCGGTGTCCAAATACATTTTCATTTCCCATTCAGGATTTTTATAGATACATTAGATGCCCTCGGATACTGTAACAGTATACAGCTGTTCAGCTGTTCCTATTCCAAGATTCAAAGCTATGAATGAAGTGCAGCCGTCACATGTTGTATAGACATCCCGGGTTATATAACTGGACATCATATTTAATACGTTGGGGACAACGTTGATCATAATATTCGTACATTGGATGGGAAAGACACATCCCACATCCCACGCATGTAGTGACATGGAGTGATTTCTATATGAGAAGTTATTGGTAACTGCCTCTTGTAAGATATCTACCAATATGAATCTTTTTGGAGGATTTCCCTGATAGCACAATCCCCTAGGCCATCTTGGACAGGAATGATGCAGATGGTAAGCCATGGAGAGCATCCTGGACAGGCATCAGTTGTGTTCGTTCCAATTATAGATCTAAATCCCAGCTAAATCACGTGTATCTACTCAACTTTGCATTTTGTTTGTGATCATGCACAGCGTTATGATGTCACGCCAGTCCTGGCCTTCGACCAACCATTGTGGTGGAAAGCTATCACAACAGTCAAGAGTGAGCCAGTGAACAGTAAATTCTGTTCAGTTGTCCTTCGATTAGGAAATATTTAATGACAGATCAACAGGTTGCTCAACTTTGGATCCAGTATATGAAGATGGTAGATAGTGTACATATGTTCTTGAGATCAGAAAGGGCAGGTGACTGGTTGTTCAACTTGCAGACTTTATACAGAATGCTACCATATATGGCAGCTTCTGGACATAATCTGTGTACTAAATCACATCACATATTTCTACAGCTGATGGGAGAATTGCCATACATACATCCTGAAGTGTATGAAAGATTCATCCAGGGCCTCCATGTTGTTCATCGATTAGATTGATTCTGGGCTGGTCTTTCAACTGATCTTGTAATCAAACAAGTACACGTTAGGAGTTTGGAAACATCAGGTTGGCTAACTAGAGTACGGGGTATGAGATGAGGGAAACACGACACTTGGTCTGGTTGCTGTCCAGTCCTGTTTGTGCGGAGGTAAACAATGTGCAATAAGGAGCTCACAGGTGTGAGCTACACAACCAGTGACCAACACTGGCACCTCATACATTCTCGTTAAAGCAAGGATATCACTGATACCAGAGTGATGGTCACATTCTTAAATGAACGGAGCCCATTTGAAGCCGGTGAAAATTCCTAGCACAACATAGCAATTGGGATCGCAAAGCCCAATTTCAACATCGATCTTCCAAGGTTGTTGGTGACAAGATTTTGAATAAAATGGCTGGGGAATGTGTGCTCACATATTCATCCAGAAAAAAGACCACGCAGCAACGATGGATACCAAGCTTACAATGAAGACACCTGATGATGACATTAACATTGACTCACAACTGCTCTTCCAGAGACTTGTGATTCCTGGAACCCAAGCAGAGAAATTACCTGATGCCATGCATTATGAGTTGTGTGCATTATTTGAATCTAGACGTGCGTTATTAATGGCTAACAAGCCTGTTTTGGAGACTGAAACTTGGGACTTGTCACTTCCAGATACCAATGGGCCAAATGGTGATGTGAGATACGTACTTGATGGTGGAGCCCTGGCCGAACACATATCATGGCAATCGGGATGTACGATGCAATCCTGAATTGCTACCTAAGCTGCATCAAGAGGTAAGGACAGTCTATTGTAGTCTTCGGTGGCTACGGAGATGGTCCCTCAACAAAAGACGTCGCACATAGAAGGAGAGGTTACGGACATCAAGGAAGGAATGTGTCCTTCACCGGGTCAATGGCTCTTTGCGTAAAGAGACTGGAGCAGTATGACAATCAGGTGATGAGTGCAAGCGGTGATGCAGATCTACTGACTGCCAAGACAGGAGTTGAGGCCACCAGTAAATCAGACACTGTGCTAGTTGGTGATGACACAGACTTATTGGTCCTGTTATGTTTTTATCACAAAATGTCAACATCATACAATTTGTACTTCATGCCGGAACCCAAGAAAGGTTCACTACTTCCAAGGAAATACCTGAACATTGATATTGTGATAGAAAACCTGGGTGAAAGTGTTAGTGAACTCTTTTGAAGAACAATGACATCGTATGTCAAAAAGGCGTGGTGTTGGAAAATCCAAAGTCAACTCCAGGTGTAATAGTTACCACAGGAGAAAAGGCTCTGGTTTGTCTCTACAAAGGCAAATTAACAGATTCTCTTGACTCGTTCCAATTTTCAAGATTTCAGGAAAAGGTTGCAACTTACAAAGCTTCTGTTGACCCTAAGGTTCTTCCACCTACGTCAGGAGCGGCACAATATCAAAGCTTCCGTGTCTTCCATCAAGTTCAAAATGGAAAGGAGACACATTTGTCACGTGGAGTAGAAAACATTGGTAGAGACATGTAATGTGTGTTTAAAGATATTTCTTTGATAAGTCCTTCTCAAACATTGTTATTTGCCCATTTTCGATAGAAAGGCTGTTGGGCCTCATGGTAGGGGTACACCAATTTCTCCCACATATAACCACCCTGGCTTTCTGAAAATGCTCTTAAATGAAAGGTAGACACGAATGTTGTTATTATAGGTTGACAAATGGCAAAGTTATGCTTGTTTCTGAGTTTCACTGACGATACGTCGCTTAAAGGGGTAGGGGCACCCCATATTACCATATAAGGATTTGCCCCAGATGTTTGAAACATGCCTCTAATGTAATATAGACCATTAAAGCATGGATAAAGATACTAGAGACTACGAAAACAGTTTGGAATATCCCAAAGTGCTACAATAACTTTCGTAGTATTTTTCATAGTATTATGTCATTTTATATTATCAATTCAATCTGTTCAATAATATTGATTACAGTTTTTACTTAATAATACTGGTTTATTCTTTTTATTGGTAATTCTTTGAAACTGTGACAAATAGTAACAAAAAAGTGCTTTTATTCGTAGACATAAAACTTCACAAAACAACTGAAATCCATATTCAAAATATTTGTTCTTGTGTTAAAGCTAATGAATTATGCCAAGCAATATGAAAATAAATATTCAATTCTTCCTGTGGTCTCCTCTGGCGTTGCATACAGCACGCAAGCGTCGAGGCGTGCTCAAAACGAGGATTTATAGCTTCTGATCTGGAACATCTCGCCAGATGTCCACAACAGCCACGTTTGTTGGGGAGTTATCCATGTTGTTTAATCCACGTGAGATTTCCGACCAGAGCTTCTCGATCGGGTTCAAATCCGGTGACATAGCAGGTCAATCTATGTGCTGCACATCCTCATCTCCGAGGAAATCCATGACAGTAATATTGACAGTAGATCTATTTGAGCCTATTCTCCATGTTTATGCTGGTTACACATGAAATATGCATTATATTGGCTGGATTATCAGACTAAAAAAGTCAAAAACAAAAACAGTTGCGATATATTCCTTTTTCCTAGATTGTATTTATGCTTATTTAGGATATACACTGACAGAGTTATGCCAATTTCTAGATTGCATGAAATCGTCATGAAAATGAAATGGTCAAGATATTCAATATAAAAATAAATTTTAACGTCACAAATTTTTCAATTTTATGTTATTATAACCCAAGCTATTTAGAAAAAAACAATTACACAATTTAAACGGGATTTTTTTTTATGGCTATTTTTTAAGAATGAAAAATTGAAAATTGTACTTACTACGTCATTATTTAACGGACAAATCACAATTTTTGCATTTAAAGATCCGAGATCCATTACACTAATGATGTAGGCTATCTGAATGAGAAGTGGGGTACCCACTACTTACCCCCCCCGTAGAAAGTCGCCAATGTATATTGCATTTTTAAGGGAGGCCCCCTCACATTCATTTATGAGGGTTGAGGGGTCGCACATCAGGTAGATCCGAACATAGGGACAGGCATCCCCGGGCATCCTTCAAAGGTTGGGGGGCACATTCATAAAAAAATTTTTTTTTGTCTGAGGTTATCCCAAGATGGCCGCTGGATACTCGATTGGCTGTAAGTCTGTAGCACCTGAGTTCAAACCCTGGCCGCGGTATGTCAGAAAGGTGTTTCGTTTTTCACTTCGGGTGTTTACCTTTAGTGCTCACTCGGCTCATTTAATCGTCCGTGAACCAGCAACCTTTAAATATTTCCGATAAATAAAATATTTAAGTGTTATTTGAATGGCTATGTTTATGTCGTTAGATGGGTTACATACCAGGCCATATTCTATAGAAAATCTATTTATATTTTTGTGGAAATCGCATTATTGTTTGCTTTGTTTGATTCCACAAAGCTTTAATGTCAGTTGTATGATTCAATAGTAATAACAATAATAATGCAGCGCCCTTACTAGCAGGAGCCATTCAAACGTACTGTATAATGATACCCAAAGTAATAGGTTTGTAAAAACCTAACAAGAGATTTTAACATTAATCTTTATTTATCTGTTGTGAAAGCAAGGTGTGTTTTCGGAACAGATGTAGACTTTTCAAGAGAAGACGCATTTCTAACAGCCACCGTCAATATATTCCACAAAGTGGCGGCTGCCACACTAAAAGCATAATCTTCATATGACTTGAGCCGAGAGTGGATGACCTAAGTTTTCAGGATAACCTTCTAATAGAGACTAATTCACCCCGGTGGTATTCAGATGCCATGTCATTGCTAGATTTATAAGTTGCTAGATTTATAAGTAAAATATTGATAATATTTTCATGTATTTGTCACTATACGTTCTTCAATAGTCTGAATTGACTGAAGCACTCACAAGATAGCATCAGAATGCTCAAGAGTGAACCCTGGCAGCAAACGTACTCGTTTCTTCCCTATGCCCACCCTTAATCATAGCATCACACCATCAGACACTGTACGTAAACTTGGTTTTACATTTGATAGCAATTTTAATTTCAGAACATATATTTCTGCTTCTACCATATTCGTGACTTTCACCGTATTCGTCGCTATATTTCTCTTTCATTCGCCAAAACCATTGGCACAGCTTTCATTACTAGTAGGCTTGATTACTGCAACTCTCTTCTTTATAACATCGCATCTAAGGATATTCTAAAACTTCAGTGTATTCAGAACTGCTTAGCTAGGTCTCCTCGCTTTTCCCTTTCTGTCCCACTCCTGAAATCATTTCATTGGCTCCCTGTTCAATCTCGCATCATTTTCAAACTCTGCACTATTGCCTATCAAACTTTTTCTTCTGGAGAACCTTCATATCTATTTTCCATGCTTTCTCTAGCACCCAAGCCCAAAGAGCTCCGTTCATCTGGTTTTCACTTGTTGTCTGTTCCCAGGGTTAAAACACACGCTGGGACACGTGCTTTTTCAGTTGCTATCCCTACTCTTTGGAACTCACTCTCTGAACATGTTATGTCATCAAATAGCATAGTTTCTTTCCGTCATCATTTAAAAACTCACCTTTTCAGACTTGCTTATTATTCCTAAGGTTCCACTCCATCTGGTAATTTGTTAATCAATTTTGCTTTGTCCCTTGATTATGAGTTTGCCCAACCCCATGTACTAGGTGCGCGTCTGAGCCCGATTCTTTGCGGGGATATTGGTGCAATAAATGTTTCGTAATTATTATTATTATTATTATTATTATTATACAGTGCGCCCTACAACTCTTTAAAACGCCACTTATCATCAAGAAGCGGAAATGTGACCGTATTTCCACCCATTATAACAGTCTTTTTATAATGTCCGCCATTATTCGGTTATCACCAGCACATATCGGGTCCCAAGCTGCCACTTTCCTTCGCCAACTCCAATCGAGAAATTACCACGTAAAACTACTACTTATCCAAAGCGAAATCTCGGCAGTATTTTCAAGACGTTTTTATCACCTACAGTAACATAAAAAACTAGATTGATCGAAGCATGGTTTTAGTTTGGTCTTTAAATGGGGCCGTCAAATTTAGTAAATTATCATTTCAGCTCGAGAAATACCGCATTCACAGAAATAGGCCATGTTTGTTATAATATCATACCCACACGGTATTATCAATGCCTCAGGACGCTCTGCAATCTCTCGTTGATTAATTTCACAGTTGGCCCGCCTTAATAATTTACTCATCGTAGCATTGGAGATGTTTGCTCGTTGGTTGCATGATCACATGATCACAGAAGTGCAATCAATATCTTTCTACGAATCATGGAGGGGTATGGCTGGTTGAATGTGACATTAAGTGCATCACAGTTCTTGAATTCAGTGTTGAAGAACATTTCCTCAAACAAACAGGTTCCAATGACTGACCTTTTTATGGAATTATGTTCTGTATTTCTTCACTGTATTTAAAAATAGCTAAATATAAATGGATAATGCAGGTATTATATGCAATTAAACGACCTGGATAAACACAATTTGTTGTGTTGTGCATTGCAATTTTTCCGAAGTCTTTAGAATGCCTCACTTTTTACAATGCCATATTTCAGACCAAACAAATATACATACAATATATAAACATGGTGTACTTTATGACTATTCGTACCCAGTATTGCTGTTTCCACTGATATCACCCGATTGGATGCATCTACCCAGACTACCTTGCGCGTCGCCATCTTTCTTCTTTAGCTAACTTGCCGTTTCATGTTGCCCATTATTGATCAGTGATTGATTGATTGATTGATTTTCTTTCGCTTCATGACATATGATCACGAAACAGTGATAGCACGCAAAGTGCGAACACTTATTTCCAGTGTGGGCCCTTTTATTGAGTGGTTGTTCATACATCCTACCCCACCACCCACAGAGGAGCAATACGGAAAGATGGAGTCGAAATACCCCGAGGGTGGTCACTGCCAGAGTGTATTACGTCCTCAGGGGGTCTTTAACGTTCCCATTTTTAATTAATTCAGTGGATACGGCAGCGCCATTTAACGTGGTCAACCATCCCATGGTGTAATGAGCCAAGAAATTAATCCCTTGAAATTAATCCCTTGAAAAGTTTCTAACCTGTGATACTTGGCACAAAGTACAACGTGCTTAACCACTATACCACACCGGAGCTCACTTCCCTTGGTTATCGCGAATCCTTGCCCCAGATGTATGTTTGTTGTGCTACCACAAAATAGAACGTATCAGTTGCGATCCATACATCGATGTTATGAACTACCTAATATTCAGCCAGTGGTCCTTACACACCAATGAAGAAACAAAGAAGTACGGGTCCTTAGTGGCGTACAGGATGGATGGATGGATGTATACGACAGATCCTCCACTAAGTTATTGGAGGCCTTCATCCGTTTCATGCAAAGGTAGTAAAATTGTTATTGTTTATTTTATTTATGCAACGTATGCGCATTTACACACAGATAAATAATAATAATATTTTAAATCTCTTATAGGGTTTTTACAGACACTATTTGGGGTATTATTACATTACATATTATTTGTACAGCGCCTTTGACTGGCTCCTGCTAATAAGAGCGCTTTATTAAATATACATTATTATTATTATTATTATTAGTTTGCAGTGCTGAAAACTTTCTTACCGGATTGCTCTTGGTTACGCAACCGATGTCCATCAATTTAAAGGGGGTGTTCATGGACTGTCTCTCTGCATGGAGTTTTGAGTGGGATCCCGACAA
This sequence comes from Paralvinella palmiformis, assembly GCA_025642065.1. NCBI lineage: Eukaryota > Metazoa > Annelida > Polychaeta > Terebellida > Alvinellidae > Paralvinella > Paralvinella palmiformis. The sequence continues at coordinate 720,961 of JAODUP010000013.1, read as the reverse complement.
TGATACTGAGCTTCCTCACGCTGAAAAAATCGAACTTAAATTGTTGCTGAATGTAGAGCTGACAACCAGGTGATCAACAAAAGGTAGGTGGTACTTCATTACTCAGGACACTGAGGTCACCAACATGTGAAATGTTTTCTAGTAGCCACCAGGGATTCAGCTGTCCCGCTGAAGCTGGTAGATGTCATGGGTCTTTCACTGACAGACAACCGGGCATCAGAAATAGTATGTCTCTGGCACAATTCGGCTGATTGTGTCAAGTGCCACCAGGAGAGACTTGTTCAGGGAAGATTCCATCGTTCTAAGAAGAATATTATTAACGGTTTGTGGCCGACCAATTGTGGGGTCACAATGGGCGTGAAACCATAGATCTCCGATTTACTGATGTGCGAAAGAAGTTGGTGGTCACCCGTTCGGTGCCGCTTGGCGATTTGTGGCCGGCCGGTTGTTGGGATCGCACGGGTGTAAATGTCCTAGCCGTGGGGTTTGGTTGGGTTTGTATTGTATTAATTTTTTCGTGGTGTGGGTTGAATGTGTGAAAGCTTTGTTAGTGAATGTTTGTTATGGTACAGCCAAGTCAGCGGAGATGGGACACGCGAGTCTCCACGGGACAACACGCTGCTTGTGCTGGGGGAGAATTCCCTTTATATACCTGTTTGGGTGCGTGGGAAGAGTTCTTAGTAGGGGATTGTTCTTGACTCAGGCAAGTTAGCGGTGATTGGACCAGCAGGTGATCGTGTGGGGGTCTACCGGACAACAACGCTGACGGTGCTGAGGGGACAATTCCCTATATATATCTGGATTTTTGTAGATTTTTTGGCGGTGGTTCTGGTTCTGGAGTGGAGAGTTTCGATGTGTGTATAGTTTATTGTACAGTTTCGAGTAGAGGAATAAAGTAGATTCGAGAGTACATGAGTTCGGAGTTTTGAAAGAGAGAACTTAGCTAAGGCCGAGATCCGGGACAAACGGACGGCCGAGCCGGCCGCGTCCCGGATCTCGGTAATTTTCACCTTGTGCTCATCTATATTATTACTCTCATACCATTTCTTACTTTATGTATTTATTATAAGCATATCAATATTGGTTGAATCATATTTGTTACAAACAAAAATAGGTTTATAGCTCCACAGAGACATATACTACATTTATTTATACCATTCCATTGGGATTTTATATATATTCTAAAGGACCCCTTCCAGGGTGAGTTTACTTTCACATTATTATAATGTACTCTATATCTTTATGTATATATTTTGTTGGAAATGCTGGAATTGTTGCTTTCTAAATACTTTGTAGTATTATGTGCTCTAAATATATGTTTGGCATGTAACTACATATATTTGCTAGATTTGAAAGGATGCTGCTGATAATGATGATTGATGTTTTACGGCAACTTTGGTGCACATGGTAGGCTAAATGGGCCGAGTGACCTCCAAAGGTAATGAAGCGACGTCAAAGATGAAACACCGTTCAGATATGCCCACGCCGAAATTCGAACTCGGGTGGTGGTGATCTGTGATCCAGTGCACTACCAGTTAGACCAAAGAGGCGACCCTTTGAAATAGTGCTATGTTATTTATTATTATAATATATATGTTGCAGTGTATATAAATGTTTATGCTACCGTGAATGAGTACATGTACGATGTAATCATGATTTCGAAATGCTAAATTTCCCTTTTGTCTACATTTGTCTCTACTTACGGATAATAAATATTGCATAATAACTTGTGTTGTGTTTGAGGAATGGCAACAACTATCATACGGGCAACATCAAGTTCTAGATTATAATGATCTAACTGTATATACTTAGGGACGCTAAATTAGGCGTGAATGAACGTTCACTTAGTGATGAACGGAAACGTATGAGGATTAGCTGTTAGGTTCGAGCAAATCATAGCATTTACTCAGTTTGAGACGATATTTCGTTCTAGTCCTGAGAGTATATAAAAGGCTTATATTTTCACTTAGGTTAGAGAAGAACTTCGACGCCAGACCAGTCGGACGTGTATTGATACACGGTTCATATAGGTAGGATTTATTCCGTTATTAGAAGCCAGAATAAAGCTGAGGTCAGCATCTGAGGTGTCGAAATGTTTTATATACAGGTTTCTTTTGGATCACAGAAAATTACTGTTGAATGTAAACTGTGGTGTCAAAATAGTTTATGATATGTATGTAGCAAGTCACCATTGAACCACACGCACGTGTTGTTTGCACGTGGTATCAAATGGTATGTTTTATGTGCTTCCGCTTTTTGTACGTAGCTTGCATGTAGCCGCTTTCCTGTGGGCGTGACATATTTGTCGCGTACGAAAAGCGAATTAGCTGGTTCCCACAGGCTGATGAGTAGACCAGACACATGCTTAGGTATATGCACACATCTATCAATATGTGGAGGTATGGAACATTTTATTTTTAGATTAATGTATGTATAGTTGTATTTGTATTTAGATTTATGGAGGTAGATCTCGAAGGATGTTTAGATATGTTGATGCTCTATGCCTGTTGCCTTTTTACATGTACCGTAAAACACACACACACACACACACGTACTCATATATATATATATATATATATATATATATATATATATATATATATATATATATATATAATACACACGTAAACGCACACCAATAAGTGTTCTCATTAATGCATGTACCTCTCCTATTTCACTGAATCACAGAAGTTCCCTTCTCTGGTCAAGAAGGAACATCTCCCTGCCATTATCCGCTGGAGAGCAATATTACGTGCTACCAAAATATTCCCCAGCTGGTACTTAATAATGTCAGAGTTGTGGATTACACCAATCTAGCCCTTATTGAATTAAATCAGAATATATTTTACACTGGTATTTCTGGATAAATTTCTATAAACGATGTTAATTATTGTATCTGTTTATTATTTTATATCTTAACACCCCAATGATCTATAACGAAACAGGTATTTGTTTGTTTGTGTGTGTGTGTGTGTGTTTGTGTGTGTACAAGCACAATACGATGATGATGATGATGATGATTGATGTTTTACGGCCACGTTTGTGCACATAGTAGGCTAAATGAGCCGAGCGACCTACAAAGATAATGAAGCGAATTCCAAGATGAAACAACCTGCAGATATGCCCACGCCGAGATTCGAACACGGGTGGTAGTGATCTGTGGTCCAACACGCTACCGCTAGACCACGGAGACGCCCCACAGGCACAATAAGAGAGCTAGGTTGCATGAGAGAGCCATACTATACTCCAAGTTGATCATCTGTCAGCTAGTCAGCCGGTTGCAGCAGGCCCACTCCCCTTGCATAAGAACGGCTGGTGGAGATATTAGATAGTTCCAATGCTAAGAAACATAAGTATGTTCACTCTGAGAATACAGCAGGTCAAGTGCATTTGAGACTGCAAGGAGAGTCATTATTTAATAAGCTAGTGGTGCCCTCGGTCGTCTATCACTTGTGTGTTCAAGCTTAGTGTACACATCCACTATACACTGCACTCCCCACACCACAGCATGCGACCCAACAATATTCAATCCAAAGGACCACTCAACGGTACACCAACAAAAGAAAACGACAGGAAGAGGGGCCCTCCAAAAAATGTTGTGTGCAGGAAACATACTTTTATTAAGTACACCACAAGTAGAAATCCCAGAATCAGCCAAACAGGATATAATCAATATAAGGGACGCTTATCTTGCCAAGATGAAACTCCGAGTAAAGATGCATGGCTCTGCCAAATTAAATAAAAATGATCAGAAAATAAGTACAATTAGTGTTCAAGTTATAACTGATCCTGTATTTGTTTTAAACTTCAGTTAAGTTACTTTTTGGACATGTTCATTTCCCAATTTAGCAGTATGCCTTCTAGCCTGTATATTAACACAAGATTTCATTCAGCATGGTAGTGCAAAGATACCTAATTTTAGTGAAAGGGACATCGATCTTTGAATCGACTCCAATGTGGCTAATGTTTATTACTCAGAACCCAGTTACAAAAAGAGCTAATCACTCTTTATATTCTGGATGTTTTCTCACAAGATCCACGCAAGTTGCCCTTTTAAAATCGTTAGTAACAACCATTTTAAATAATACCATTTTACTGAATTACTAAAATTTTTAGGTTTAATTTGTCAATGGTGGTGTGTAATAAGAAATTGAAATAATATTTAAGGAGTAATCTTTTCCTTCTACCATCGTATTTTAGGTTATATTAAATTTTGTTATATCTCCTTACTAAATATTTTTAATATAATTTGTCATTCTTTTTTTTCTGTTGCTTATTACTAAATTTTATGATTGATCTAATTATTAGTGATTGTTTTAATAATTACCGAAATATATCTTGATCAAACAGTCATTGATCACCATCTCTTATCCTCGTTACAACATTTTCTGTCTTAAAAATAATTATAGTTTTTTGGGTGGCGAGTCATTACTGTTAGTTGTCTTTTGTATTTAATATAAAAGACGGTCTGGTGTTTCACCATTTTACAATAATTACAATATTTCGGTGGTGTGGTGGTCTCTCACTAATATTATTCCAAAATTGTTGCCGTCTTCTGGTCTTTTCTTAAGAACCATTAATCTCTTTTTCTTTTCTTTATTACTCCCACTATTAAAGTTGTCTGCTTCCCACGGCTTCACTTCACCTGTTTCTACCGAAATAATATTGTGGCATTTTATCACTTGATACACAGACGATCGTATCTCAGTTAAAATATTCTATTATAATATTTTAACAATCTGTACTAGCTTTCACATGATTAGTCACCACAGCTTACCATCTTTCTCGGTTCTTATGATTAGTATATCTGGTGTTCACCATTTTGTAATTATTACCATATTTATGTGATGTGGTGATCGGCTCTTCTCTGAAGAGCCACTGCCCTCTCCCTCTCTCCCCCTCTCTCTCTCTCCCCCTCTCTCTCTCTTCGTGTATTCATACTTTTAAGGTTTTCAATTTCTCACTGCTTACTTTAGAGACAATTTGTCATTTTATCTCCAGCACAATATTTTCTGCAACAACTTTCCATAGTTGTCCTCTTATTACAATCTCTACAACCTTTCATGTGATTAGCCATCAAAGTTTGTATTCTTTAACAGTTATTATCAAAAGTCTCAGGTGTCACCTTTTACTATTATTAACATATTTCCGGGGTGTCCTCATCGTGACCAGAGGACCTAAAGTTGGAGCTCCATTTATATATATGGCTCTCCTAACTGTCCCTGGTGGCCTTCTGCTCGAGTAATTTTCATACTTGTGGTATATTCGTTGTCTTCTTCTCCTCTACTAAGACTCATCTCTCTCTTTATTTACTCCAAATATTAAGGTTTTCAGCTTCTCACTACTTCATTTCACCTAATTCAACTGCAATAATTTCCAAGTAAAACAATATTTAATGTCATAACTCACTCTGGTTATCTTCTTATAACAATCTTCACAGTTATAAAAAGTCTTGGATGTCATCTTTCTTGTTTCACAATTATTAACAAATTGTTGAGGTGTGGTGGTCTCTCCCGAATTATGTTATTTTTAAATTGGTGCTGCATTTTTTTATTATTTATTTCTCAGATAGCATCTGTGCTAGAGGTCTGATATTAACTTTACAAACGTGTCTGTGACTTCTACTTGATATTGGGTTAATATGTTAATTCAATTTAATAGTAAATTGGCAGGTATGTTATGCATTTTAAGTTTATTTATGTGTAATAAATGTTTATAGTAGAAATAAAACAAGCTAATTAGTATTTTAGATTTGTTTGCTGAGAGATACCGTGTATACTCGATTATACGCCGCACGCGTGTATAAGACGCACCGGTTTTTGGACCAATAAACCCCCATAGAGTCGAACCCGTGTATAAGACGCATTAAAATCAGCAAATTTATTCCAAGCCCAAACATTCATCATCATCACTATATTCATTGAACATCTGTTGTATCTGTTCATGTGTCATCATACATGTCGTCACCTTCTTCGTCCGAGTCAGTGTCAGATTTGTCATGCTGTTCATCCCACTATATATCATTTTCCGTGCCATCTAAATCATTGCTGATAGAGCACTTCTTGAACGATTTGGTAATAATGCCAGGGTCGATTTAATCCCAGGCCGTTTTCACCCAGTGTATGACCGATAGGTAACAACGGCCGCTTCAGGTTGTCTGCCGCTGTGCGTTCGTTTCCGTAATGCTGTTTGAAGTAGTTTATTAGTAGTGACTTTTGGTGTGACTTCTATGGTCATTCTTTGTGTGGCCTCATTTGCCGTTCCGTTCAATTACACACGCTCATACATTTCGATAGTAATGACACGTCTTAGATAGACCAAAAATAAGATCTGCCTCTAATAGTGCGGCCGTTTTCGTATCGCAGCCGATTTCGACCTACACATTTTGTAGGATCAGATTGTCGTACTTTACTGGATTCCTGTGCTTTCTGGATCCCTGTGCATCAAACAGATTAATTGCGATCCGGATCATTTGACACCTCTTGATAATAAATCATGTGCTGGCCGTTCCCAGACGGTCTTGGTACCAGCGACAGTCTGACCCTGACTACATTACCCATAAATTATTACATGACAACAGGCCGACACCAAGCTACTCACTGGCGGTTATCACGATTAAGTTTTAGCTTCGAAAGACAACAGCGAAAACACACCTAATTAATGTTTGTTATTCATATATTCATTATTAATGTTGTAAAACAATATTATTGTATTTCCCCCTAAATTATGCCAACTATTACCTTTCCTTTTAGTCTGACCCGTGTATAAGACGCAATCGCTTTTGGTGAGATTTTGTGGTATCAAAGGTGCGGTCTATACACGAGTATATACAGTAGTTGTATTATTTCCTTCACGTTGTCTCTCTCTCTCTCTCTCTCTCTCTCTCACTCACTCACACACACACACACCACACCCCCACCACACACACACACACACACTCACAAACACGAAGTATAATTGTTTGTATTATAGGTAGGATATATGATTGCATGTATAGTACAGTCTGTTTTAATATTCTGTATTCATAGTTTGCTAATCAAAATAAATATGTTGTCATCATATGGGTATGTGTTTAGTCATCCATAAAGTGTGTGATTGCGTGCGTACGTGTGTTGGCGCTAATGTAAATTTACAGCAAAGACACATTGCAAATGCTTTATGAGGGAGAAGATGGCTCCTATATCATAGCGTTTACAGTACTCAGCTGCAATTTGTTTCGGGCAAGTTTCAAATTAAGTGACTTGTGTGATGCTTCACTAGGTATAGTGGCATCAAAAATAAACAAAACACATTAATTCACTCATTTACTTTGTTAGATAGATGCCAATGAGATTTTGATAGTCAGTAGAATTTGAAGTAATCAGTAATATAAATGTTACAGTATTTGCTAAGATGGTACGTGCCTGGTATATTTTTGTTAATTTCTGTATAAACTATTCTCCATATTCCTTGAATGCATCATTGTTTAATTGTGAGTGTACTTCAAAAGAATACAAAGTAAAAATCCGCTTCTTTATTTACACCAAGGACTAGCAATACATTCTTAGCATATATTTAGTTGTATAAACCTTTTGCAATAAATTCTGTGAAACAATACTTTTTCCATTATTTTTAGACATCCATCTGTTGTTTTTTTCTTCCTGTTTTATTGTTTTTCCTGCTTTTTCTTTGTTTCCCCTCAGACCACAACAAATGTTCTCCAGATCCATCACCCCAATCTTAGTTTGGGGTGATTTATTAATCATTTAATGTGAATGAACATATAAAAAACATCTACTATGTCAGTTATGTTTTGAAATATTAATCACTTGTTACTGCTTGTATTTCGGGGAGTATCCCCAGACTGTCGCTTGTTTAGCACAGCCTGATTGTTACTGTGGTCCATGTCTTTGTTACACCTCGTGTAGACTGTTGTAACTCCCCGTCATAAGGGATATTCTTTCAGGTCAATGGACACATCTAATTAGTACACCAATTTTGATTTCCGGTCTGCATGGTTTGTGCACGGGAGTAGAGTAGCACAATCCTTGCTCTGTCAGAAACTTTTGTGTTTATGCTTGTCATTCTTGAGAGCTATACGGTGTCTTGTCTTGTAGCATCTTGCAGTAGAGGTTTTTTATACACAAAATATGATTCCTAATTGTAAAAAATAAAAACACACCCACTTGCTGTGAATTAACTAAAAGAATCAAACTTTTTTTAGTGTGTGGAGTCACACAAAATATGAAGCTTGTGATTGGGCTGTTTGAGCCAATTAAGTTGGTGTGTATAATTAACTTTGTGATCAATAAATTTACTCGCAGATAACTTGTGGCCAGTGGCTAAGTTTTACATGTGAATTATAAACTGCGAAAACGTTATTTCGAAAATTTGTATCGGTCGTGGCGGATTTCATGTCCTTTCGCGGAAATTGCACTGTCATTGTTCCCACGAATTGGAGCCGAGAATCTGTTCGACCGCATTATATCCGATTTCGTGTTATACTGGTTTGCATCATAACAGAATGATGATGGTTGATGTTTTACGGCCACTTTTGTGCACAAGGTAGGCTAAATGGGCCGAGCGACCTTCAACGGTAATGAAGCGAAGTCAAAGATGAAACAACCTTCAGATATGCCCACGCCGAGATTCGAACACGGGTGGTAGTGATCTGTGGTCCGACACGCTACCGCTAGACCACGGAGGCGCCACAAGAGCCTGATATATATATATATATATATATATATATGTAGAAGAGAGAGAGAGAGAGAGAGTAAACTTTCCCCGAAGCGAAGGCAATGAGTTGAGGTAAAATGAAGAATACTAGATCTACTATTACTAGTACTACTATCAATTTGACCTCTCACCCCTATTTTTCTGTTGGCAGATTTCATACAGCGGCTCGTTATTGCGCTCACCTCACGAACCGCGACCGTCAGTGCTCACAAAATGCCATTTGTGAACAAAAACATTAACGACAGGTGTAAAACATCTTAGTTCATGTGATATGGTGATACCATTTAATACTTTTCCGCTTTTGTTTAGACTGGAAATGTTTGTTCGACGTACACTGCGCTCTGCCTTATGATACAAACAAGTGACGGTGAATCGATAGGACATGATTCATCCGGTGACGTCACTTCCTGCTACCGGATTCTCCACGTTGATGTTATCACTCTGCCCTATTCTTTCACCAACTCTCAGTACATATCAAGGCTAGGAATGTCGGGTTGCTGCCGTGCTATGATAATCGGAGTGGGTTCAATCCATAGACCAACAAGATCTTTTCCACCTGAAAATGGCCAATAATCAGTTGGTAGAACACACTAGCCGCAATCGGGGTTTGTGTATTAGATTGAGTAGCGTAACGCGGTTACAGACCAAGGAATTGGCAAATAATTCCCCCCCTCCCCAATTCAACTACTGAAAATATTACAGAAGTGAGTTTGTGGATTGGAATCCAGAGTCTTCCAGTGTCTAGAGCAAACAGCTGCATACTCAAAATTAATACACCAATGAGAAATGAGTTGAAGTAATTAATGATATCAGAAGACGATAATGATGATGATTGATGTTTGACGGCCATTTTTGTGCACAAGGTAGGCTAAATGGGCCGTGCGACCTCCAAAGGTAATGAGACGAAGTGAAAGACGAAACAACCTTCAGATATGCCACGCCGAGATTTGAACACGGGTGGTAGTGATCTGTAGTCCAACACGCTACCGTTAGATCACGGGGCGCCCCGATATCAGAAGACGTTAAATATAATAGTTAGTTTAACAACAACAACAACAACAAAAATGATACGACCACTTGTTTGCACACGTAAGGCTAACTAGGGCGAGTCTAAGTGCCAAATGAAGCACCCTTCAGACATAGCTCAGTCGGGGTTCACACTTAGATGCCAGAAGTCTGTGGCTAATCGCATTATCAGCTAGGACACGGGGACCTTCTAATAATAATAATAATAATAATAATTACAATTATCCATTAATGAAACATATGTCACAAACATCATATTTGTATGCACGTACATAAGGCAATATTAAACCACATACTAGTTTTAAACGTGCCAGTTTACCTGGGAAAGTCCCTAACTTATGTATGTAAAGCTGGCACACCTCAATCTGTGACGTGTAATGACAACGAAATTGACGCACACGTTATGAACCTGACCCCAGAGTACCAGCAAGTGTTTAGTTGTTTAATGGAACTTTTTTCTCTCTGTGCTGTAGTATATAGTATGTCGGTCATGGTGACTAAACCAACTGAGATGTTTATGCTTATATGTCTGTCCGTTCGTCCGTCTGTCTGTCTGTACTTCTCTATGTATTCCAATCAATTTACCTGTCTACCCATCTGTCTCATCTTCTATACAACCATTTTTGTATCATTGTATAAGGGCGCCTCCGTGGTCTAGCGGTAGCGTGTTGGACCACAGATCACTACCACCCGTCTGCGAATCTCGGCGTGGGCATATCTGAAGGTTGGTTCAACTTTGACTTCTCTTCATTATCTTTGGAGGTCGCTCGGCCCATTTAGCTTACCCTGTACACAAAAGTGGCCCTAAAACATCAATCATCATCGTTTTATTGTATAAACTAGGTCAACGTTTGTGTCTATGTTAGTTTTTTCTCCATTTCTGTGTGTGCGTGTGCATATAGCATTGTTCTCGTTATTCTGTCTCGTTCTACTCACTCAGATGGTAGAGCGCTGCGACAGAAACATCCAAGTTGTGGGTTCGAATGTGGCTCATACCTGTTTTTTATGGGATTTGTTTCCTTACGGAGTCGCACCTCGGCCATGAGTCCCAGATGTGACTAGCGCCAGACTAGATAACTTGACAACAACAACAACAACAACAACTCCTGTTCAGAGTTCGATTCACTATATTATTGATATTTATGAGATAGTTTATTTCATCATCTAATTTCCCCAGTGAATTGCCTTTCAGCTATATATATATATATATATATATATATATATATATATATCAATGTTGCGACCAATTCTAAGCTAAAAAAGATACACTCACTCACTCACTCACTCACTCGTCACTCACTCACTCTGTCAGCTCCGGTAGTCTAGCGGTTAAGCACGTTCCACTTTGTGCTAAAGGATGGATTTTGGTCTGACCAACCAGTAGCACAGGTACGATCCATCAAGAGGTCGAAACTTTTCAAGAGATTAATTTTTCGACTCACAATTTCGTGGGTGGTTGCATCACCAGGTCAAACGGCGCTGTCGTCGCTAAAGACCCACTGGAGATGTAATACACTATGGCAGTGACCACCCTCGGAGTATTTCAGCTCCGTTTTTCCGTACTGTTCCCCTGTGAGTGGTGGGGGACGAGTTACGAACGACCACTCAATAAGAGGGACCACACTGGAAATAAGTGCTCACACTTTAGTGCGCTATCCTTGTTTTATGATCATAAATCATGAAACCAAAGGAAAGTCATTCAATAAAAACAATGTCAGCCTGTCTGTTGGCAACATTCCAGGTCGCGTCTAACTTACTGCTATTGAAGTCACCCAACGTTGTCTATCGTGATATTAATTAAGCCAGACAAATGATTTCGTTATCGACTACACTGCGAAACCAGGTGGCTACGTGTTTTTGTTAAAAGTGGTCATGGCTGGCTGGGCTTGTCGCGGGCAGCCCCACTCCTTAGCATTGTACACGATGACGGCTCGCATAAATTAACCGAAAAAGTTGACCTCATTTCTCTATCGTTGTTTCACAGTACATGTGTACATTCGAGCAAGGGGTTTGTCCAAAACATTTCCTCATCTTGGACGAGATTGAACAGGATGTGAATTACTGACACATATTCTCGCTGCTGATCGGTTATTCGGTGGAGGAAGTGCAGCTGGTAGTCATTTTAATAAATAGTATCACTTGGTACATGCGGTGTTATATCCTGTCTAGGTTTTGGAACAGTGAGAACGATGGGTATGAGACTATTAAAGAGAAGGTCAACCGTAAGTAGAGATACAAGTCTTTTAGTTGTATTCGGCTTTAACTGTAAATGCCTAAATTGCGAAATGAGCGTTCAACTAACGTAGCTATCAAAGCCAACGGTACGTGTCAAAGGCTAAAAATACCGCCTATAAGTTACCTTCATGGTATGCTTAAATTATGATTGGTGGCTTCATATTCTGTCTGAACTGAGAGTGGATCGAGACTGTTTCTAACGTATTTATTCGGCCCATTTAACCTACCACGTGCACAAAAGTGGCCGTAAAACACACCAATCATCATCATCTGACGTATTTATATTTATTTCATCACGCAGTCAGCCTCACTGACGGCTCATATTCTCATCTTTCTCTAAGCAATTAGTTAAGTATTATCTGACTGTAAGGTACTTGTGTTTTATTATATTATCGCGCCACAAATTCCCACATGTAAAAGAGTCAGATCTAACTGAGACGGTGAGAGCTACGTATACATCAGATAAAAGTACTCGCTGAAATTTGTCTCTGTTTTCACTAGCCTGAGGACTACTGCCACGTTTATTTAATTTCGCCTTGGGAATAGAGTCTAATATATTTATATTTAGCACCTGCTGTACTTATGACGGAACTATCTCGGATCATTTGTGTAGGTGTTCACTTTTGAAAGACATGGCGTCATCCATGTGCTGTATGTCTGTCAGTAGTTTAATTGTCACCTGATTGGACTTGGTTCGTCATCTGTGTTGTTGATGAAGAGCGTGCTTAAGGGAAACCTTGAATGACTGAATGAATGAACAAGTGATTGTTTTAGACCAGTCATGGGGTCAATTCAATTCCGGAATTGGAAGTGATTATTTAAAAAAAAATGAATTGGAATTGAGAAATTTTGAATTGGAATTGAAGTTTCCTACAAAAAAGTTAAATCCAGAAATTAATTTACCATTTTTACAGTGTTAACACTTACATGTGGTGTTACCAATATACTGGAACCATAATGATCCAGAACTTTGCATGGTTCCTTTTTTTTTCGGGGAGAATCCCCAGGCTGTTGCTTATTCAGCACAGCCTCTATGTGGGAGTGGTTGAGAAATCTCCTCCCCCACCACTCACAGGGGAACAGTACGGAAAGATGGAGCCGAAATACCCCCAAGGGTGGTCACTGCCAGAGTGTTTTACGTCCTCAAGTGGTTTTTAACATCCCCTTTTATTTAAAATAATTCAGTGGAGACGGCAGGGCCATTTAAGGTGGTCATCCACCCACGATGTTGTGAGTTGAGAAATTAATCTCTGGAAAAGTTTTGACCTCTTGCGGGGTTCGAACCTGTGACTGTTGGCACCAAGTGCTGGGTGCTTAACAGCTAGGCCACCGGAGCTCACTTTTGGTTCCTTTTATATATATATATATATATATATATATATATATATATATATAGAATATCAAATACGCACACTGACTGTAGCACCCCAAGTGAGCATTTAACCAATTAAAATGTTCTGGAGACCAAGGGCTCCCCCTCATTGTGACACCACCACACAGCATACCTGTAATCTATATAGAGATATTGCTATTTACGAATTAATTAATTTTATCATCTTACCCGGAATGCCAATCTTCTAAAACTGTGATTACTATAGCCTGTCCCCAGACCTAACTGTTTACTTTAATAACCATTTGAGAGATTTTGTAAACTTAACATATAGTCATTGGTTTAGTACCCAGCAGGGTTGTGAAACTAAATACAGGATCTGACCCCTGCTGAGTGGAGCTAAGCAAATGCATTCGTTTCAAGGCTCCTACTGGACAGTGGAATATAAACACATCTTTGATGATTAGAAAATATACTCTTACATGGGGATGCACTCAAGATTATAATCCACCACTTGATATAATCAAATACCTCTTTAGCTAAAAGTGCCTTGTGGTTAGGCTTGTGCTAATTTTACCAGGTTAACACTTACATGTGCTGTTACCAATATACTGGAACCAAAATTCTAGATCATTTGATATATATATATATATATATATATATATATATATATATCAATCAGTCAGATATGCACACTGACTGTGGCACTGCACATGAGCATTTAACTAATTAAAATGGTCTGGGTACCATAGGCTCCACCCACAACACAGTGACACCACCACATAGCATGCCTGTAATATATATAGAGATATTGCTATTTAGGAATTTAATGTTCAATGTTTAGAACGGACAAAATAAAATTAAATCCACAAATTAATTTACCGTTTAATTTTTTAATTCAGAAATATTTCTTCCTTGACAATCCTACTTGGAATATAAACTACTCAGAGTATGTATTCCAAGTAGGTACTCGGAGTACCTACTCATGGTAAAAAGTATTAGGCAAAAAGTCGGGGGGGAAAACCGGAGTTGGAATTGAAAAATTTTGAATTGGAATTGATAAATTTGAGGTGGAATTGGAATTGACAAAATGAAATTAACCTCATGTCTGCTTTAGACAGTCTCGGCCTTTGTCTAAACAGAGACGTACGATCGAGGAACTATTCCTCAGAGAAATCAATCAATCAGTTGTAAGCATTTTCTTGAAAGAGACATCACTTTTTAACCCCTGAAATTGACGTCAATGCCACGACTAGTGATAAGTGTTTGCCAAAACTTGTAGGCAGATGACTTCAGAATACTATGCCAAAAAAAACCACCAACCCAACAGAGAGACTGTAACTAGATAATGAATTTCTGCTCTTAAAATAATAAAAACAAAACCCAAACGGCTATGACTCCACCATACAGATAACACTTGTAGCCATTGGTGAGTCACAATGAACAAATGAAAAGGATTAAATGGCTGTCGTAAAAAAACAGATGTGAAGAGTTATAGATTGCGTACAGATGTTAAAACGGTTGTTACTGAATTAGCATTAGCTTTATTAGTTAACCAGATGTGGACAGCTCAGACTCAGAGAGTGTGATGCATAAACCCGTTTTGTTCATTTTCTAGTTGAGGACAATATACAGTTCAGAGTTTTATTTTAATTATTAAAAAAACTAAACCACACCATTGATGTTTTACGGCCACTTTTGTGCACATGGTAGGCTAAATGGGCTGAGCGACCTCCAAAGGTAATGAGACGAAGTAAAAGACGAAACAACCTTCAGATATGCCCACGCCGGTATTCAAACACGGGTGGTAGTGATCTGTGGTCCAGCATGCTACCGCTAGACCACGGAGGCAGCACAGGTGATTCGTATTATAAAATTGTTTGTGTTGGAATCAATGACATTCAATGTGTCTGGCTATCACCTGATTGGGTGAGAGAATTAGGTCGCAAATCTTCTTGATTGTTATATTATGTTGGAGGTTGAAGTTCGAATATTTGTCATATGGTAGTGTAGTGGGTGGTGCTGGGTGTGAGGGTCTGTATTCGCTGTTCGTCTGGCAAAGCAATTACAAATTCTAAATAATATTTTGAATTATTCACATGTGAGAATCTATATGTTCTACTTTTCACTCATTAGAGATAAACCAATCACATCAATAGCTTGTATTCCGACCATTGTTATCATCATCATCCATATTAGCCTGGATAATAAAATATCAATAGTAATAATAATAATAATGTATATTTAATAAAGTGCCCTTACTAGCAGGAGCCATTCAAAGGTGCTGCATGTACAAATAATATGTAATCACAAGAGGGCACCACTTAACAAGGTGATAATACTGTTTCGGGATGAATATGGCGATTTGTAATTAACTGTGTGTTTTTTTTTGGCAACTGCCTTACCAGGTAACTGATGAGGACAGAAATCTGGAGATCTTCAAATCTACAGTACGAGCTGGAAGGAGGAATGCGCTAGTGAACATCACGAATGATGAGTTGCCTAAAACGTTAACAGCCAGTGGACACAATCAACTCGCCACATTACAATGTTCAGGTAAGGTGTTGTTCCTCATTCTGACTCACCTGCTGGCTTGCTCAGTCATTAAGTTGGTCCATCAGTCAGTCAGTCACTTAATTAATCAATCAATCAGTCAATCTAACAACTGATCAATTGACCAATAATCAATCAAACAATAACATCAGTAATCAACACTTACTCATGTACTTGCCTTTCTCATGTAAAACAAATTGGCGTCTGATTAGTTGATTGGCTACTCTCATTCAGCACCAGGGTTCTCATCATGTAATAGCAATGTCCGAAGGGTGTTTCATCTGTCAAATGGACTTATTACCATTGGGGAGGGGAAAAAACCATATCAGTCCATTTAGACTAGGCTACTCTGTGACCAACAGTGACTGTAAAAGACTAATGTTTCCCATGTTCCATAATTTGATGATAAGGTGTGACTGGTGTTGACAAGCTTTAGCAATGTTTAACTAGTGTCCACCTGAACTGAAATTCTGTTTTCATTTGACAGATGACAAGGCATCAAGTCATTCAACTCCAGACAGCAAACCATAGTTGTCATTAACTAGTGATGGAAAGCAAATATAAAACTAAGACAAAGGATGGCGTCCAGGGAAAGAATCCATGTGCTACATATATTTATGAGAGTGTTTGGAAACCGCCGTTCAGTCAATATCTTGGATGTAGTCAAGGGATCAAGAATTCCAAAAAATACTGGTTTATCGACAACGTTGATGAACAAGCAAAAAGGACTTTTATTACTTTGATTGTCATTCCATGATATATTTTTATATATTAGTTTTTATCCCTATTTAATTTTAGGAAACATTTGTATCTGTTTGTCATACATTTTTAGAATTAGTGAATTATTTAAGGAATGCAATGTCAGTGATAGTGTGTGTGTGTGTGTGTGTGTGTTCAAGTGTATAAAGGTGCTGCTCAACATTATTGTACATTTTGTATTATAATACATTTTATTGATGGTCCATGTCACAATAACTGTATATAAACATCATCACACTTAGTTATGATGAGAGAACAGATCTTGTGAATGGGTCAGTGTGTGAGTGAGTATGTTTTTAAAAACAATAATACTCTGCTATGATAATACTTGTGATATATCATGACAGGGATACTCTCCAGGCAAATGCGATTATCATATGAAACATTTTTGAAACACAGAATTGGAACTCGGCCCTGGAACACATTAGTGCAGTGCACTTCCGGCCAGATTATGGGAGCCTCTGCCCACATACTCTGGGATGAAATAATTAAACGTTTTCTCTCTCTCTCTCTCTCTCTGTGTGTGTGTGTGTGTATATACAAAGGGAAGCTGATATGACAGATATGTAAACATACATGATAACGTAATTTACATGAAATATGTCATAGATTGTGGGTGTATTATATTGTGAACTAGAATACTCTCCGTCATTAATGTAGCACCCCCCCTCTGGCTTCACAGTTTACATTAATCTGGTTCTCTTCCACGTGTTGTTAGTGGCAACTAAAAAGGAGATGACAGTAGATCATTCCATCACTGAAACTGGCACGCAATGACTTCAATCTTATTGGGTGACGTCATTTACAAACTCGGCAACTATATTACTTTTGAGGTGACACAGAAGGCTCGATCTTTAGACATTTACTCTCTGTATGTACACTAACGATATCCCATTCCAGCTGAAATCTGTCGGACGATGGCTAGTTGACAACACTCGTCAACTGAGCTACCAGCTAGGCCATATGTAAATGATATATAAATATCATATGTACATATGATATCTGTTAGTACATTTGTTCCCATACTTTCAAAGGAAAGTTTTGTATTGTTCATTCAGGTTACACGAAGTACGTAACAATCTTTTCTATCTAGGTAGTTTTTAGTTTATCTTTTCGCGTTCAGTCGATAGCCATTTTCTTTACATACAAGTCTTTGCTGAATGTAAATATGTACCACGTTGGTATGCTTTGTAACAAGCGGCGTACTGCAAATAAATAATAAGTTATAGTTGTTTGTTAACGCCAACATCGGGCATCTCTATAGACGTGGTTATAATCTCGTAAACAAGAACAGGGATATAGAGGTGAATGTCACGAAAGATATGAATCTTTGGACGGTGGTGTGACATTCATTCGGTAAAATAGTGCATGTCATATAATGATAATGTCATAAATGCGAGCATACTACCGTTGCAAATTCATTCCAACAAACGATAAGACAACTTTCACAGATATAAAGTAGTTCCGATGACTTGTTTGTAGTGGTTGATGATCTTACAAACTGTCTGTAAAACGATTCTGAAATCAAGATTCTGAACTAGTAAAATTCCGCAGTACAAAGCCAGTTTGATTTGGCTAATGACGAATGTTATTATTTGTCGACGGAACTGGATCTACATTACCAATGAGTGAACCAGTCAAACACCAACCTGCTAGAGGTAAGCCTGACACTGAATTTTCACCACAACAAAGTACTGAATTATGATCTGTACACAGAAGTGGACGCGAGTCAGAAGAAGGACATTGTGTGTGTGTCTGTCGCAGATGACTCTACAGTTGTGCGTACATCTTGGCAGCTGATCGATGAAACACTGTCTTCTAGTACTATCTGTCACAAGTTTCCACTTGAGCCGAGTACGCGGGGATGCAATTCTCCATCATTTAAAAATACCATATTAAATCGCTGTCTATAGATCCGGAATTACATTTATTTATATTTTTGATGCCTATCCATATTACTCTATTCCCGGTGTTCAAGAGCACCTGTAAAGCTTGCTTGAGTATCAGTGTTGCGGAGTATTATATTACACTATTTTATAGGACACCTGCACACGGGTCAATTTGTGTATTTGTTTCAGAAACTGTTACCAAGGTAGTACGGGCACCTGACAGCTGGTTTGCCAATGTCGCATTACCAGGAATTCAACAAACAGTAGAGACAGTATTTTCCAGCCAATCAACACAAAGCTCATAGTTTCAGCAAACAACTCGAAAAGAGTCATTGATCACACCAACGTCATTACTTCAGTGATAGAAGTGACCACAAGTGGTGATATCGCAGTGGGAACGACCACTATTACCACAGCAGGAACCGCTTTAGTGAGATGAAGTAGAACACACGGATCAACACAGATGAGCAGTACTCACGAAATCGGTTCTAAACTTACAGAAGTCGAGGAGAATAACTGACACTGTAAACAAGAACTCCCACATTGTTAATCAAGCCCGCGGATTTGATCTAAAACAATGCAAAAATACTACTATCAATTACAGGATTCACTGATAATTGATCAGGATATATATACACGGATGAGATTGAAATGTACCACCAATAAACGTAAATTTAACACACATGGGCAGCCCGAAGATAGTATCTCGTATTTGTTCTCCAGTGAATGCGTGAATCCCATATAGAATAGTTCCGGATTTGCTCATAAAAGATCTACTGGCTCCGGTTATTAAAATGGTTAATACTGATCCGTGGATGTCAATAATGATATCAAGTTATTTGCCTTTCGGTTGTAAACAGAAACTGTTTGGGACCAGATGTCCTACGTCCGTGAAGATTAAATGGTAAAGCTACATTGAGCACGCGAGCATATATGTTCTGGACGCACGAGCATTTGGGCTTGCGTTTTGTTCTCTGAAGTTGCACGCCTTTGGAAAAGTCAAGGTCAGCATTTGATGTCGATGTCGTTGAAAAGCACCTAAACCAAACTGTAGCGTCATGTTATTAGACACCACTTAAAAACCACGAGATATCAGTACGACGTCGAAAGGCCATTTTGTCGTACCCCGATTTTAACGTATTTTTTTCAACGTTATGATTCACATTAACCCTGGTTGTCATAATGGAGAACGGCAATTTCACAATTCTCGGCTTTCGAAATTCCCAAATCGAATGCAGTTGTTTAAAACGGCATTAATTATTCTACGAAATCGACAAATATCGTGCAATCTATGTTAATTAGCTGTGAAAACGTAGCTTAGGCATGGGAACGATTAATACACCGATGATGTGTTTGATCATCATTAACTCTTCATGACGTAATTTAGTTTATAGTCTTGAAGATATATATATATAGTAATATAATAATTAAGAACTTATATAGCGTTAATATTCTCGAAAAGAATCGTGGTCAGTGGCGCACCTAGTTATATTAAAGGAGTTGAGTAAACTCATAGTCAAGGGACAATGTAAAATTCATCAACAAATGATCGGATGTATTGGAAACTTAGGAGGGATAAGCAAGTATGAAAACGTGAGTTTTCAAATGATGTTCAGAGAGTGAGTTCCAGAGTAGGGTCAGCAACTGAAAAAGCACGTGTCCCAGTATGAGTTTTAACCCTGGGAGAGACAATAAGTGAAAACCAGATGAACGGGCTTCTAATAATAATAATGCATGTTTTTATAGCGCCAGAACCAGGTAACCCTGTTTGAGGCGCTGTACAGTATTATTATCACTGACTCAGACCTGTTTCCACTTAACACATATCTCAACTCCCAAGGGAGCATACAACGCATGCTGCCATTATAAGGGCAAAGCGTTACTCGAACACATAGCCATCGCTTCCTGTCAGGTACTCATTTTTATGGACGAGTGAACCAGTCGCCACATGACAACATTGCAGCTCCCGGAGATTCGAACCAGCGACCCTTCGGTTACGAGTCCTACACTCTAACTGCGCTATCACGACTCGGCTTGAGTGCTAGAGAAAGAATGCAATATAAGGTTCTCAAGGAGAAAGAGTCTGATAGGCAATGGAACAGAGTTTGAAAATTATGCCAGATTGAACAGGGAGCCAATGAAGAGATTTCATTTCATTGAGAAAACCGAGGAGACCGTATGACAACGCTAGCTAAGCAGTTCTGAACACACTGAAGTTTTAGAATATCCTTAGATGCAATGTTATAAAGAAGAGAGTTAATTGCAGTAATCAAGCCTACTATAGTGATGAGTGTTGTAGCAATGGTGTTGACGACTGAAAGAGAAATATGGCGCCGAATACGGCGAAGGTCACGAATATGATAGAAGCAGCAACGACGACTCAGAGAAATGTTGCCGGGGACTGTCGTTATACAGCATTCATATTCCGAACGCGGATGGCAATTTGTGTCATATATTTATTAGAAATAAATATACAAATGTCGAAAAGGAAACATACAAGGACTCCGGAAGAATTCCAAAGCATAATATTTATAAATCATTATTACATCATAACAACATTTATATACTCTGCAATGATGATGATGATGATTGATGTTTTACGGCCACTTTTGTGCACATGGTAGGCTAAATGGGCCGAGCGACCTCCAAAGGTAATGAGACGAAGTGAAAGACGAAACAACCTCCAGATATGCCCACGCCGGGATTCGAACACGGGTGGTAGTGATCTGTGGTCCAGCACGCTACCGCAGCACGCTACCGCTAGACCACGGAGGCGCCCCTATATACTCTGCAATATATATATATATATATATATATATATATATAAAATAATACACAATATTTAGGATATATAATAATACATAATATTTAGGAAACATAATAATTCGAAAGTAAACTTACCCTTTGCCGGAGTCCTTTAGAATATAATATACAATTAATCCAATGGTGTGTAAACAAATAAAACTCAGCTCAAGTAATAGTGATTCCAAATCAATAAACATATATTAAAACAAATTAAGCTCAAAGTGAGCACTATGCACGAAGTGACCACCACGATAATTTACTGTGTGACAAACTAGAAAATGATGAAAACCATATACATTTCATATCCCTAAGGTGTTTATAATATAATATTTAATAAATATTACCCAGGTAACAGAAACATACGTTTTAAAATCGTTATCAAATGTAACACCAAGGCTACGTACAGTGTGTGATGCTATAATTAAGGTCATGCGTAGGGAAGAAATGAGTATATTTGCTGAGTTGTCTGAATGTACCAATACTGATGAAATCTGTCTTGTTCCGAACCTAAGTCTATCTGCTGTAGATAAAGAGATGTATACTCATCTGCATATAAATTATGATCTAATTTGTGGTTGTGAATAAGAGAGCTTAGTGGTGTGGTATACAAAGTAAACAATAGTTGTCCAAGAACAGAGCCTCTGGGGACGCCTCAAGACAAAGGAACTGCATTTGGAAAACAGTTTCTTATTGTTATTGATTGAAATCTATTTAATAATAATGAGCTGATTCAAGTGATTGCTGTTCCCGATAAGTCACACCAGTCAGAGAGGCGATCTAGAAGAACAGAATAATCGATGGTGTCAAAAGCTTCAGATAAATCTAATAGTGTTATTGCTGTGACCTTTCCTGTGTCAATGTTTAGTGATATGTCGTTTTGAACGTTCAGTAGAGCGGCTTCTGTAAAGTGAAATTGTTTGTAGGAGAAAAATAAATATCGTCAGTTATCACGTCTGTATACTCATATTATCGCGCAAGTTTACCTTGTCGTCAATTGTAAATACACAGCTGACTGGGGAGGGAGGGGGGTGGGGTGATTGCTGACATTCAAAGAATATATAATTATTATCTTTTAAATCATTACAGGGTTTTTACAGACATATTATTTGGGGTATTATTATATTACATATTATTTTTACAGCGCCTTTGAATGCCTCCTGCTAGTAAGGGCGCTTTATTAAATATACATTATTATTATTATTATTTATTTCATTAACTGATTAATGACTCAAGCTCGTAAGCGCTTTATTTTGATTGTTATGAGGAATAAGAATTAATAGGCAGTGTATATGTTGTGTTATACATTTTATAACTTCATTAGAAATATCAGTCGGTCGTAATATTGGCTGATGAGTACAGAAATGTGACAAGTTTTATTGCAATTTTCTTAGCTGGTGCTTTCGTGCATTATTTGCGTTAATACTCTATTATTGGTATGTGTTTTACGTTATTCTATAAGTGTTGTTTCTCATTGAAGCTTTTGTGAAACATGTCTTGTTTTTACATTGAACAACTTAATATTGCAAGTCTTGTCTGAAAAAAGTCTTTTAAGTGGGTGTCCATGATTTTGAAATCTATCGTATGAAGAACATATTTTGAAAGGAATACTACATGTATCAATATTGGGATGTACGTATAGTTACTTGTAATTCTGGGATTCTTCGTGGTGCTGAAAGGTTAATTTATTTGATAGACTTAGCCATTTCAAGGTCAAAATATGCCTTTCTTATGACTCTCGTGTGCTTTGAACAATTCTGGCCTTCACTTTTACTAAAAGTGCTTGGCAACAACTTTCAGATATTCCCGATCGAGGCTCCGGCTAGACTTATCACCAAACAATAATGTAAAAAGATCTCGCACTGAAATCACCATTTACTACATCTGTCGTGCTGATGGACTTATAGATCCCAAGTTAACTTTCTGAGTCTTTCTCTAAACCTTGAATTTTGTTTATCTGACTTTCTCCCCATAATCTTAATTGGTCCTCAAAATTAAGCCATCGCAAACATCAATCAATGAATGATCAAAGGGAAAGATAAATCAGTTGTAAAAATACATTAAACATCCTGCGATGGTACATCTAGCACACAAAGTATTTCATTAAAATGAAACCGATCTACCGTCTATGATAAAAACACCATGGTCATGTTGCTAAAAGGAAGAATATGTTTTAAACTAAAGTTTTCACCACCTACATGTGACCTCCCATGAAACAAACAAACTAATGACACCTGGGGTACTTGGGTAAGAGTACGTCAGAAAACACTCGAGTATCAATACACTGTTTTTATTAATATAAATACGAATGCTTATTTAGTCGATGTACAAGAGTACGAGTAATATAAAAACAATGGTATAATTATTTGTTATGTAAAGATAAATCGTATTCCTTAATTTATTATTATCTGAGTATATTACACATTTCCGACACATATACAGAAAAGTAAACCCTAAGTGACTTTTTTGTTGTAGTCTCGGCTTTAGGGTCACGTCTAATAATACGACAGAGCCCACTCATTAGGGAAACATTACACAAACACAAGTTTGATCTATATTCGAACCCCCGATGTGAACGTTTACAGCGTAATGTTCTAACTATTGTCACTCTATCCAAAACCCATATATATATATATATATATATATATATATATATATATATATATATATATATATATAAGCATTAGGTCTCAGACTGTTAAACGGGATCATATGTGTATACAATAGGACTCATATAAAACCAGTTAATTGTTACTAGTTTCAATGATTCCAGATGCGAAGTTGTATCAAAAGAAATACAATTGTTACATGAGCATGTTCAAATGTACACAATAGAAATACTAGAAAATAACAAATAGCTAGCTCGTCTTATAATCCCCAATATAGTGAGCTACAATGCCATCGAGGCTTACTGTATACCATTACATGGTACTAAATTATATCATGTACATATAATTGTTTGGCATGAGTATGCCACAAACTAGAAATGACGACTATTATCCAGCTATGCAGATACAAAGAAATTGTATATTAAATATATCCAAAACATCTCTAGAGTATATTCTAATCGTTGTTGTGTAAAATCAGGGTGTTCCGATAGCGTATTGCTCAGAGCACCGCGCACGACAGAAGTTCAGATTGTGGGTTCGAATCTGATTCATATCGGTGTTTCACGGTGATATGTAACAGGTGTGATCATCCAGTGCTGACTCCATATTTAAAACCAATGACGCTTTATATTAGCTAGCATTCTCGTTTAAAATATTACTGATCAACTTCAATTAACCCATTAATTTATTATAAAGCCATTTTATGAGGGATATGGGTATATATACATACAAAATTGAAATAATAGATTGGAAACAATGGCTTCGTGGTTGTACTCGCGTACAAGTATACTGAACACCTGATATAATGAGTACATGAGTATAAATATACCGTATATAGTACTTAAAATGTGTACTTTAGTACAACGTGTACTAGTACACGAGGAAACTGGGATAAGCTCAGATTTTCTCCTTATCATATTAATTAGATAGGCGAATTTATATTATCAGTCGCTTAAAAACACATTCTTCCAGTATATTAAGGTAAAATTATTTAGCTCATTCCTTTACAATGCCTATGGCTGTCATTTGTGGTCAAAGTATAAACAGTATTTATATAAGCGTGTTATAGTGGCCTTTAATAATATACGCAGAAAATTATTTGGTATTTTAAGGGGGGGGGGGGGTTAGTATGTCTCCAATTTATGTGAATTTTGAGGTGCCACAAGGATCGGTATTTGGACCACGTAAGTACTGTTTGTATTCAAAACCAATTGGTGCGATATGTAGCCAACGACATAATTTGCTCTACCACTGTTATGCAGATGATACCCAGGTTTATATGGCGATCATGCCCAAAACAACTTGGTCCGACGTTGCAAATAAATTGGAAGCTTGTTTGGCTGATATCAGTACTTGAGATGAGTGCAAATATGTTAAGTTAAACGAGGAAAAGACAGAGCTCATTATCTTTAACCCAAAACATCAGGTTAGGATGAATGAGGAATTACGGCTTCAGGTAGGTAATAATACTGTTTCTGTAGCATCATCAGTGGAGAACTTAGGAGTATATTTTGATACATCCCTGACCATGGAAAGGCAAGTAAATGCAATATCCAAAGCCTGTTATTACCAAATTCGTAACACTGGTGACACGGCTACAGAAAGTACAGAATTCTTCTGCCAGGTTAGTTACTCGCACTCATAAAAGAGAACATATAACACCAGTCTTGAACTCCCTGCATTGGCTTCCGGTTATATATAGGTAGCAGTACAAGATTTTGATTTACACTTTTAAGGCACTTCAAGGGACTGCCCCTCAGTACTTAGAGGAACTTGTCGTTCCGTATCAGCCGACAAGGTCTCTACGGTTTGAGTCTGGAGCATTCTTAGCCGTACCAATACCACATGGAGTGAACATACGGTAATAGATGTTTCAGAAAGGCTGCTGCAACCTTATGGAATAATCTTTCAGTAACCACCAGAAAGTGCAAGACCCTTGATACCTTCAAAAAGAAGATAAAAACTAATATTTGTTGTTTCAGCTTTCCTAGCTGAATATATTATGTATTTGGCTGGAAAAAATTATGTATTTTTAAAGATGTAAATCTGTTACATTCATAGAATTATTTATTGTCAAGCGCCTTAGAGTAACCTTCTTACAGGTTATATAGGCCGTTATATAAATTTGGTATATTATTAATAATATTGGTTCATTTGGGTTGATGGTTCGCAAACACTTTATAGTTTTAAAACACATTTAAGTGCTACTCGCAATTTTCTAGTGCAATGTATTGTTTCTAGTCTGTTTTACTATAATTCTAGCTCTTGTGCTAGATGGACGAAGATACTCAATTTCTAAAAATATTACGTGTATTATCTATTTCATTATACATGGAATTTTATATTCTGAAATAAATTAATTGATTTAATATTTGTGTTTTGGCTGCTCATGTAGCTGTTCAACCTATATAACTATAAACATACCTTTTAGTATGATTATTTTACAACTTGCAAACAAATTTCTGCTTAGGTTATTAAATTGTAGTGTATTATATTGTGCTACAAACTGGTAGACTGTTGGTAAAAACGGTTTGGTTACGAGGGAAAATGGTTACGAAATACCATGGTACGATTATGTTCAGTTACGAAATCATGAAAATAGTTTGGTCTGCTATATCTGTATATGGCATTTCTGATTGAATCGAGTAAATATTTAGTAAATTACACTGATAGTTTGTTAAATAATGATGTCATTATTATAATAGCTACAATACTGCACCATATCTCGGTAAAATACAGAGGTACACCTCGTTTTTGAGTGATCGTGCCTAGATTCACATCAGCTAGAGCCTAGAGTATAATTATTATGGGCAGTGCTAAATATCAAAATGATTTTAAGACAACTACTGGCAGGTCTGGTGTGTAATTCTATTAGCACTGCCTGTAATTAGTCAAAGCCTTGTGGTGTTCTTGTATCAGAGAGCTTAAATATAGAGAGGCGTTACTCTTGCCACGCCATGTTGAATTTTGAACCAGTGGTGCCTCCAGCGACCGGAGCTATTTCTCAGATAAACAAAAGCTCTCTGCCTCTGCCAGGCTCTGGTTGTCCACATGTGATCGTGTACATGTGTGCGATGGTTTAAATGAATTGCCAATACTAGTACTATATTAATGTTACATGATCACATACTCTTTTATTAATAAACACTTTAATTGTGCACACATGGTATTGAAGGAAACGAAGCTCTGAATTGTAAATAAATAATTAAGTGATTTCACAGCCCAGTCACTTAATTAATTCATAGCCTACAATTTGCGATCACTTGACAGCTTATTAGAAAATAATTGAACGTGGTTTAGGGTATTTCACAGCTTTGTGTGTGGAAGGCGTAGTTTTTTAAATGAAAACAGTTAGGTATATATCAGGTAAATGCATACAAACATTATTTAACATACTTTCATCATGTCAGTTTATCATTCATTGTCCATACATTTTTATTTATTTGGATATAGACATATAATGATATATACAGCTATTATAAACGCAACCATAACACAATTCACCATATATTCATCATGTCCGTTTATCATATATTAACTAAAAAATTATAAGTTCATATAAAGTCTATACCTCAATAATATAGACCATGTAATATAGGCCTGCCCAGCTGAGAACAAAGAATATACATGGAATATTAACAATGTGTATGTTTGCGTTAACATGTTAGAGATAGAGAAATTAGTACTTTCATATAATAAGCGGCATCAAATCTCTTGTGCCACAGGTTCATCTACAGTTACAATCAGTCATTTGTTATCAAATAGACAGAATAACCCAAATTGCTTCCAGCTCCTAACAACCAATTCTACAAAAATATGACATTTAGTCCATATCAGTGAACTGTTTAAAGTTAGACAGAATATACCCAAAGATATAATAGACACATGCATTGACTACTGTAACAGATAACACCAGTAAATCTGTAACCAAGAGATTGGCCTGTTTACATGGTATCTCATCATCATAGAACTTCAAGGACTGAAACAGAACAATACCTTGTAAAATAATGACTTGAACCAAGTGCATACACAATGTGTAAACACATGTTTTCCTTTTTTTCAAGTTGGTTATTTGATTTGATATGCATTTAAGTTATGAAGATAAGTATACCAATTAAACCACATGAGCTGAACATTCAAGTACTAATTTAGGTGCTGGTAATCCTTTTTTTGTATTAAGATATGAAATAGGCTGACAAAATGGGTTTGATGCCTTATTTCTTATTTAATTAATTTTATAATACCAATTTTCGCCATTAATATTTATAAATATTAATTACCATCACAGCTGGCCCTGTCTCCTGTATATGTCTCCTATCTGTTAATACCTTCCTCTTTGATTTCAGTGGATGCATGCGGTGGATTTGGTACATCAAAAATAGTTGGAATAGCATTTTAGATAAGTCTGGTTTATGAATTCCGTTTCAGTGAAATGCATATCATACATTCTACAATTAGTATTCAATTAAGTAATTTAAATCTTTCATCATCATATATCTGAATGACAACAATTAATAACCCATCTTTCACTTCTGTCAATAGAAAAAATAACATTTCATAACATTTAAATTATAAATAGAAGTCCATATATATCAATAAGTACCAATTGCTTACGTTTAAAAATAAATATGGATGCAGGTGATCATGTAAATACTCAGCTACTTATAATTATTGAATTAGGGAAAACTTATCTGATTATATTAATGTAATTTTAGAAGTCCAATTATATAATTAACAATAATAAAGTAAAATATACCTCACGCCCATAACATCTTCAGTGCCAGTAACTGTAAGCTTATGTATATCTTACATACCCATTTTGTGATTAATAGGTTGATATTGTTCAATAAAATTTAACCAGATTTTGTCTGAAACAAATATAGATCTAGATAGAGCCTGCTTGGGTCATGCCAAGTAGGGGTGTGTCTACTTTAAATTGTTATGCTTATTTTTTAAATATCTTTTTTTTTAAAGCCAGATCATATCCAATTTTTACACTAGCTTTCATTTCCTCTCAGGGATGTCTTTATTTGTGCATACTTTTTCTGTTACTGCAGCCGAAAGCGGCGCAGAATGAACCAGTGCCATTAGGCGCCATGTTAACAAAGGGAGCTGTCCGTGACAATCTACCGGGCGCCTCTGTGGTCTAGCGGTAGCGTATTGGACCACAGATCACTACCACCGTGTTCGAATCCCGGCATGGGCATATCTGAAGGTTGTTTCATCTTTCACTTCGTCTCATTACCTTTGGAGGTCGCTCAGCCCATTTAGCCTACCTTGTGCACAAAAGTGGCCGTAAAACATCAATCATCATCACCATGACAATCTACCTCCGGTCGCTAGGGCCCTGGCGCTCCATGAATTCAAAAGGTGCTCCATCTTAAAACGTGAAGTAACACGTCTTGTTATAAATAGTCTTTGACTGTATCAGATTGTCACATCAGTACGTTTACTGAATAAGTCATTAATTACAAGCTAACTGGCTCCTTCAGGATTTGTTATCTGTCAGTCTGACTCAATCACCTAATCATAGTCTAATTAGTTACACAGCAATAAACACGGTCATTAATCATAATTAAATATAGATATATCTAATAATAATATAAATAATGTTTAAATTAATTAATATACGCAAATATCCAATTATATGATAATGGCATAATAAGGAAATGTATGATAATACTGTAGATACATACTTTACTACTTAACATGTATAAAATTTACAGGACAGATTTTGAGAATAATTTAATAAAACTGTTCTCTTAAATACAACTAGAGACACAGTGGTTGTGATGAACTATGTGAGCACATTATAAATCATCATCATGATGATTATAATGATGATCATCATAGATTATACTGAAACTAATCTAGTAAATGTGCTGTAATACAATTAACCAGCTTGTTTAAGTTCAGCTGACAATTGTTATTAAGAATTGGCAATATATATATATATAGACTTTATATATATATATATATATATAATAAATGTCCAGTTAACTTTCTATCTGGTTGCAGATGAAAAACATATTTTGTTCCTTCCTAAACCCCATCAAGAGAAATTCAGCCGCAGAGGTAGTTCATACAGGTGTTTTCTCAGTTAGAAGTGTTTGTTATTCAGCAACAATGGATCAGATTAAAGCAGTACTGATTGACCTGAGTGGTACCCTGCACATTGAAGATACTGCCATACCAGGAGCACAGGAAGCATTAAAAAGGTCGAGCACTTGCTATAAATAGTAGTCACTAAATGTTAATGATGTATTTGGAACAAAATTATCTATTGCATGCCTATCATTGCCTTTTTTGTTAGATTTGTTTAATTTCATAAACAGTCATTGTTAACATATAGCACATTTGCTTTTTATGTCATCTTTTTAATGGTTATATATTTTCTAGAATTCACACATCATATATGTCACCAAACTGAAGGTGGCATCAAATGTAAGAGATTTCCTCACAGTCCCAATTTGCATATTTACATAAACAACATGATTCGAACTTAAAACAGTTGATGAAATATCAGAGCCTCATTTTTCAATCATTTGTTGGTGCGTTTAATACAGTAGAGCATTTATTCTTTCTAGAATAATTGTATATATTATCATATAACCAATGGTCACTGACATAGCTTTTCCATATTCCACATGAACTGATATTGCTAAGTAATGTGTTTTAGATGTAATAATCGACTCCTGCTACTCCCTCCTTCATTATTGACACAGGAATATGTTAGCCTTCTTTAACATGATGAGTCATACATAAGAACATATTTAGTTCTTACTGTTCTGGGCTGACTCAGATATTAATCTCTGATTTACCAAGAACAGTTCTTTTAGAATACCTCAATGGTATGACTGGCTACAAGACTGTAGCAGCATACACATGACTGAAGTAAATTCGGGGATCTGCATCAGGGGAAACTGGGGAAAAGGGGAGAAACTAAAAATGTGTTGTTTTAGAGTAAGAATGAACTGTAGGCACAGGGAATAGCAACATAATTGTTTGGTGATAGTCTTTGATTAATTAATATATTCATTCATTCATGAGTTAAAAAACAACAACTATTCATTAATTGGCTCCAGTCATATTGTGGCAGTTAGTAATAGTAATCGTGAGAAATATTTTGGTATGATAATGTATGTAACAACATTATCTATAGGCTCTGAGGGACTGATTGCTGATACATCTTTTTCAATGTTTATATATATTGTAAAGACTGCAATATTTTAGAATGCGATGAGTTCATGGTTGTGTTGCAGTTGGCTGAGGGCATTGGAAAATACTTGAGTTTGAGTACAAATACTTATTTTATTTATGTATTGACGTATGGGTACATTTAAAAGAGTACATTTTCCAACAATGTTTCATTGTCATGCATGTGTACAGAAAAAAAAGCAAATGAAAAATGTCACATCTATAACCATACATAACTGTAATAATAATTTTCTTAAATGGCTGCAATTGACACACATTTTCAGTGATCTGTTAATGTTTTATTAAATCAGATAAACATTCAAATGTTAGGTAACTAACAAACATCCGTAGGGACAGGATTCTCTAACATTAAGAGTGACTAATCTCTCAAAGTTTTATATGGCGTTAGTGTCTTTTAAGCCATTAAGGTGCCTTATAGTTACAGACAATCATTACTTTTACACTTCTTTCAGCTGTCTCTGGGCCACTGGCACATCAAAATAGCTTAGACATCACTCATCACAGTAACTTATCTTATCTATTAGATAATTTAGGAGCTGAATAAATGACACTAAAAGTCTCCAGTTGTTCAATCAGAATCATATATATATATATATATATATATATATATATATATAGATAGATAGATAGATATGTATAGTAAAACTTTTTTTTGTTATTGCTAGTTTAGTTTGTTCTTGATATTCACACCTAATAAAACTCTAGAAACTGACAAATTATATAACCAAGAGCAACACATTTGTGTCAGTTTTGAACCACTAACCCATCTTAGAATATAGCTAAGTGAATCAAAAGGCAATCTTTTGAAATGCCATTCCTGATGGTCCTCAAACACCATGTTTACCATATGGTGTGATACAATGTCACTGAGACATACTGGACACTGTTGTTATACTAAGTGGAATTAAGTGTATATGTTTGTGTGGTTTACTATTAGTATAAAATAGAATGAATATAGACAGAAATTGAAATACGAGATTGGAAGCAATAATCTGTTTATTGTGAAAGTACTTGGAATGTACTCAGAAATTATGATTACTTCGTGTTTAGTAAGTAAGTAATTTATTTTTTCACAATTTCCAATCATGATAATAATAATTAGATTTGAAAGTTAAAATATATTATTATAACGTACATACAATGTGGAAATTGTTGGACCAGTATAGCATGTGCTGTCTTCCTACTAGCCCCTACAAATAATATTATTATCAGAACACGAGAAATATGAAACATATTAATTTGGCAATGAGGAGAATGGATTCATGTTATCATAAATAATAGCTAAAACATAATTGTATCAGAGAATTAGAGATGGCATGCATCCTTTCAAATCAAACCAGGACAATTTATTATATATAACATAGCACTGTTTATGCTTAAGTAAAAATACCAATAACTTAAGTACAGAGTATATTTAAGTACTTAAAATTATATACTTTGGTGCATAAGTACATTAATTGGCTCCTACTCTGTGCATATTTGATATTTAACCTATGGATGATTCAGAATGTGCTCTCATAGCTCTAAAATCGCCAGCATTGCCTCAAACTAATGAATTGTTTGTTCATTATCATATAATGGAATATATGATGATGTCACACCAATAAAGTGATGGATTAATTTCAAAATTACACTAATAATTTACAGCTAGAATAATAAAATTTGTAATTTTTTACAAACTTTTACTTGTTTAGATGTTGAGCTTGAATGCTAATATTAGCCGAGATAATAATGTGCTAGGGCTTCTTGACAGATGCACATGATATAATATTATATAATAATGATATTAATTTTAAAAAGTGTGGTTGGTGTGTGATCAATATAATCTATTCTCTAAAAGGTTACAAAGTTCAGGTTTGAAGACCAAGTTTGTCACAAACACAACAAAGGAGCCAATGCGGACCCTTTATGACAGACTGATGAAGCTCGGATTTAACGTAAAAAGGTCAGAGATATTTACATCATTGACCGCTGCTCGTGGCTTGGTGGAACAGAAACAAGTTAGACCACTGCTGCTTCTGGAAGAGACCGCCAAAGAAGACTTTGAAGGTATTCATTATGTCATAAACCTGATTACTTGTTGCCTGTGTGAATACCTGTGTGAACTGGTTTCCATTAGAAAGTCATCCCGAAAACTCAGGTCATCCAGTCAGATACTATTGCAGGTGCCAGTGTCTCGGCTCAAGTCATATGGTGATTGTGCGTTTAGTGTTGCAGCCCCAAATTTGTGGAATAAGTTGCCGGCAAATATTAGAAATGCGTTGTCTCTTGGAAATTTTAAGTCTCTTCTAAAAACACACCTATTTAAGGTCGCTTTCACAGATAAATAATTATTATCTTTTAAATCATTACAGGGTTTTTACAAACATATTATTTGGGGTATTATTATATTACATATTATTTGTACAGCACCTTTGAATGGCTCCTGCTAGTAAGGGCACTTTATTAAATATACATTATTATTATTATTATTATTATTGTTGCCTTCGCTGTTACATATTATAATGTTATATTGATTAGAGCATGGAACTTTTTTATGTACGGTATATGCCTCTCTCTGTGTGTGTGTGTGTGTGTGTGTATGTAAACCTATCCCTAACACAGATATAATATTATTTCTATACTTGTCTAGGTATTGGAACAGATAACCCTAACGCCGTAGTTGTTGGTCTGTCACCAACCTCCTTTAACTATGAGAGAATGAATGAAGCGTTTAGGTTTGATATCTCTCTATTTTTACTTTTAAGTATATTCAGTTATGCTGCGCATTATTATTGATATTTACTCTATTTTATATATCATCGTATCGCTATTGGCTGTATGATACCTTGAACGATACTGTTATTGACTTTACTAGGCCATGGTATGCACGTATTTTCTGTTTTGCTTATCGTAAAGTGCAACGTTCATTGTTTCAGGTTGCTATTAGATGGAGCCCCGCTGATTGCTATACACAAAGCACGATATTACAAGAAGGCCGATGGTTTATTGTATCTTGGCCCAGGTAATATAGCTCTCTACAAACTGTGATGTTACTCTGGTGTATATGTTCGTACACTTGATTTTATCTTTTTAAAGCATGTTTACAAACTGATCTATTCGAGATAGTGGAATTTGCTATGTGTGTGTATGTTAATGTTATAAATTTACGTACCATTTATCACAATCAGGACCGTTTGTATCTGGTTTGGAGTATGCCACAGATAAGAAAGCTGAAGTGGTTGGTAAACCAGAGAAAACTTTCTTTCTGGAAGCAATCCGCGACTTGGGTATTGATGTTGAAAACACTGTCATGATTGGTGATGTAAATATTTGTGTTTTAATTATCTTAATTAAATTTGGTATTGAAATATTTGGTGATAGCTAAATTAAATTAATATTATAATAATAATAATTATTATTATTAACTAAATTAATAAATAAATATAAGTTTAAGACATATATATATATATATACAACTACAAGTAAGCAGAATCCCTTTTCATTTGTTTAGATCATTATTTGTTTTTAAATTGGCACCAGACAATGTTAAAAATATTTCTGGTTTTAAAACAGGATGCTAGAGATGATGTGGGTGGTGCCATGAAAGCTGGAATGAAGGGCATTTTAGTCAAAACAGGTATCTTCATTATATATGTCATTTATTTTATATATTCCCTCGGATTGATATACTATACAATTATCAAGCATGATGTACATCTAGCTGATAAACTGGCTACAGTAAGTGCAGTACTGTGATGCACAACTGGTAACATACAATCAGGGTGCCTTCATGGCCTAACTGGTAGCGCGGTTGGCCACAGATCTATACCACTTGGGTTCAAACCCCCCGGCTGGGCTATGTCGGAAGGGTGTTTCATCTTTCACTTTGCCTCATTACCCTTGGAGGTTGCCCACCCAATTAAGCCTACCTTGTACACAAAAGTGGCCATAAAACAGCAACATTTTAATTTTATTTTGGTAACATACAATCATAACATTAAACATATAACAGTAGTTTGTTCTAGCTGCATTGGCATCTTGTATGATTCAGATCACTATTCAATATCCTGTTTCACACATTCATTGTAGTGAGTAGAACAGTACCAGTATATTTAAGCAGTCTGGTTGAAAATTATGTGCCACTGAGACAGCTGTAATCTAACTAAGTATTAATCACCATTGAAAGTATTGGACAACCACACACCAGTGTATGGAAGGAAATCAGGCATCAGCCATCAGGATGTGGAATAAGTTATCCAATCATATTAAATTTGCAGCAAGTCAAGAAATAGTTTTGATATGTTCTTAAAACCATTTTATATAAATTAACCTACCGGTATTTATAACATTTATAACTTGGTGTCTCTATTTATTTATGTATAAATTGTGTTGTGCTGTGTGATTCGGAGGAAGGTTAAATCTTATTTTCAGCATAAGGTACATTGGCGAAACCCATATTATTATTATGATTATTGTTTTTATGACTCGGTTATTAATAATTCAAGTGGAGATAAACTTTGTTAATTGTTTCCAGGTAAATACCGTGCAGGTGACGAGAAGAAGATAACACCAGAAGCCACGGCATTATGTGATGATTTTCCAGCAGCGGTAGACTATATACTGTCCTCTTTATCATGAGTTTTAGATAATGTCGTTTTCTAGTTATTATTAACACTTTATTCCTAGGTTAGAGGTATAGCTGCCAAAGTTGAGTCTCAGTTGTCGATGTACTATTTATAATGTACATTGTTGTTGATTTTTTCACAGAGAGTAATAATAATTATTTTCACTTAGGATTGTTGTGGTAGATGTTAATACATTGAATACCCTTTTCATTGTGATCCTTTTCAACAAAACATCCTCGAATTCCTCTTCTAATTATTTAGATGTAGTTCTAAAATAAAACAAAAGATGCTTATAGCAACCAATGATCCTGTTTTAACATTGTTGCAATTTTGAAGCTTTAGTGATACTAGTTTGACGTTATTTTTCCAGCTAATGAAACCAATTAATGTTAATCAAACCGTTTGTTTTGAAGCATAAATTATGGAAATCAACACAAAAGTAAAATTTTGTACGTCCACTTCAATCTGGCATCTGGTTAGAAATTCACGAGTTTAAACATAAATATTGTAATGTTGTCAATCCATAACAGTCCACAATTAATTATATCGAGGACTTAATGTTGGTATTTAGAATTGTAACGGACCGGAAACAGTTTAGAGAATAAACCAGATGGTCAAGATTGTATCTGTGATTTATTAATAATATACTTGATGACAATCTACAAACATCACAAATATGTATTACCAAACACCGACAAAATTATCGAAAGTAGCTCACGCCAGACCAGTTGACACTTTCCTAGCCACCACCCTAAACATATATAAATAAGTGGATTATAAATATTAGAATCATTATTTATTCTATGGGAAATAAAGCTACATATATTTAGTGTATAAACTAATACATCGTCTCTGGTTTGAGAAAACTGTATTCAGTGTATTGAAGGTAAATGTGATTGAGCGAATGCGGAATAGACAGAGCCAGACAATGGAACACGGCTGGAAGGAATGGTAAACAATGTTTTAATATGACTACTTTACAATGAATATATATTTGACCCCTTCCCTCAGTTTACGATATAAAAACAGGTTATGCAATATCACAATTTTACTGGTGAAACAAGGAGACCCAAGAACGTTCCATCCGGTATAGTTTTGCACTAACCAAGTGCATATGACATACGTACATATCTCCGCCACTTTACCGTACCAGACATAGGTACGTATTGGTTTACACAGCTATAAAACTGCCCATTCGTTGTCCAAGCATGTCTATTTCTGTTCATGAGATCTTTATACTAATCCTGATCTGTCCTTTACAGTCGGACAAAAATCTTTTACTCTGTATTGGAGTAGACATTTCTAGCATATTAATTTAGTTATGCAACGTCGACTTCAAGATGGAAGTGAACGAATGTTTTGTTTAATCCTAGCGCTGGACACATCTAGGATAAGATATATAAATCAGTGGTGATACTCTGGGAAAACGAGATTATCAGCTGATGAACCATCCCTCAGACATAATTGGATTCCAATCCCAATGTGGATATATGCAGTTCACTGGCAATGAAACATTCTTTATATAAGGTCGTCAACTGATCAATTTTTTTACGCTCCAGTGTATTATATTAATAAAACATTTCTCGTCGTCAAGTTGTGCTTGATAACGGGCGCGGATCTGAGGATTTGGGTACCCCTAGACCCCAACATTTACGGACTGGGCATTCCATTTGTCACCAAACGTTTAATAGACATGCATGGGAAAAACCCACAGACGCCACTATTTAGATGTTAATGCCTGATATAATTGTGTATAAGATGAAGTTTTAAACCCTTAAATAACGCATTTTTCTCTACTGTACTATAATACACGAGTCGGCCGAAAAAGCCGTCTGGTCAGGTGGGCGATAATAAGTAAAAGAAATATTTAAGTTTCAATTAGATCTACTCGTGTTTCTACTAAATAATTAAATTTAATTCTCGATTATCAGCGCCAGTTTTGTATTTTAATTTGTTTCATTCGATGTTTTAAAAAGCATAAAGCTGTGTGCCAGCAATAACTAACAATTTCAGTTTGTCTTCATAGTTATAATATAGTTTCGTGTATAAATATCGGTGATGTCTTTGAAATCAGTTCTACATACACACATCTCTACCATTAAGTTCGACATTCTTGATCATTTCGACATCCCAAGTCAAAAAGAAAACGAACATTTTCTGAAAATAACGCCCTTTAAAAGTTTCCAATTCTGTCTCGTCTTATATTCAAGTTAGGCAGTTTCCCGCGATATTGACTGATAAACTGACCCCGTATGATATACGAGATCGGCTAATACACGGGTATATACGGTAGTAATTTGGCCAGGCCGCCAAGGTTTTGATTAATTGGTCACAATGAAATGACAGTTCATATTGTCTTGGTTTATACAAGCTCTAAAATGTATAAATATCCCACCATTATTTCCATTCGAGGAAAGTTATATTGTGTTAGAAAAATTCATAACTGGTTGTGTTGAGGAATTGTATTCTCGGTTTATTTATCAGTATCTCTAAACACACACATTCGTATATCTCCCGTGCATCTAAATTGAATCTCTCAGGTTCCCCCCTCCTTGTTTTGTTTCTGGATCAGCCCCTGTTTGATAAAGTGCTTCGACCCATTAATATATTTACTATGTCGCCGACTTACTTTATGTAGACATGGAAAGTGACATGGCGTTCCTAGGGAACGTCCACGGGTTGGTCATCATCAAACCAGAACCGGTGAAATGATGTGAATTGGACATTTTGCATGATGAAACAGGCAATTAAATCTTTAAAGTGGTACATAATGTCATCACATTTCTGTGTCTCCCAGGATTCGTCGAGATGCGACGCATGACCCAATTAATAGGAATTTGGGTGAGAGTAATCTGATTGGGATATAGACATGGTAAATTATTGGCTCCCGAGATTCATGATGTTTCCAAACATCTCTGTCGCTGATATTTCTTTATCAATAAATAAGGTAAGTCTCTGTTGTGGAGCTTGTATCAGTCTCGGAATTTGCTCATCAGAGTGTGATTTGAGAATTTGAATTCAAGGAAGGTGGTGTCACTACGAACACCATACTTCACGGTTGACTACAACAAATGTATCACCATTCGATGATATATATATATATATATATATATTACTTACTTTTTTTATTTATCCTCTTCATCCCCAGTAGGATATAAGGCTACAACAATAATTAACGATGTTGTTGTAGTTTCCGGGTTACGGGTTTGTTTTTACGGAGTGGGATTGTTAGTCCCACCCCCAACCTGGAGGACCAGGTGCTGGGTTTTGTCTGGTCCCTCCTCTGAGACATGCCCGGCTTGGTTAAACCTGCCAGAGGCTTAAGCCCTCGTCGGTATTGCTTCCAGAGTCCTTGAGACACACAAGCCCCCTCACCATCGGAATATATATATATACCCTTGTATGCAATGAACAGTTTTAAACGGGTGCGAATTTTATACTTTAATTAGCTTAGGTAACCGTGTGTGTATATATATATATATATATATATATATATATATATATATATATTCTCTACCGGTAACTAAGATATATCATCAGGCGACATCTTAATTAATCCACTTATATTCAAGAATTTAGATTTCTTGATTTAAAAAACAATCACGACTGGAGAAATGAGATATGGTTAATCAGGCGTATTGATAGACTTCTTTAGTAATGTTGTTTGTCAAATCTTATTCTGCTAACCATAGACCATGTGAAATGAATGAGAGCAAAGCTTATGAGAATACTTCAATGGCGTCTAATGATATCTGTTCTTTTTAAATGCAAGCTCTTAAATGAGACTATCCTCGCCATCCTCGCAAATTTAACTGATATATATATATATATATATATATATATATATATCCTGCTCTGTATGCAGATGGTAAATCATCTTGAGCGAATTGAATATCCATTTCCTTAGTCCGCGTTATATACGACTGGATTTCCTCAGCCTCACAATCCTGTTATCTGTCTATCTTCTGGTTGTCTAAGTCATATTTGTGGATCCGATATTCATCAGTTTTGGGGTAATGGAGTTTGGAGAGGACGCATGTGTGCTGTAAATAAACCTGATCATTCCCAACTTTGGTGCGAACTATTTCCTGCCGTGATAGACAAACATATATCACTGTTATGCTATTAGAATTGGTAACAGACTATGATTGATATGCAGTACATATCTATATTTATGAATGTATAAAAGGAAAGAAAGCAAATCAAATTCGAAAGTGACTTTAAATTAATAAAAAAATTATATAGTCATAAATAATAAATAAATAAGAGTGTTGTTCAACTGTATTAATGCCAAGGAAGTCTATAAAATGTTTGAATATATGAATACCAGGTACATACCTTTCACTTTTGTTTTGTCCAGAACAACCTCTCCTACCTTGATTCCTAATTGATTTTTCCTGTTTCAGCGTCTAATTAATACATATGCCAAGGACAGTGGATGTGTGGACGGCCGTTAAAATCTTCAATATCACCTTTAAACAGTTCTAGGACCAATTGCAAAATGTTTGATCAATTTCCTCTTAAAAATCTATTTCCAGCCAGAAATCCAACTCTTTTTCAACAAGAAAACGAAGATACTTAAAAATACGTAACAAATTGGTACAAAATAATTATTCAAATATGGACAACAAGTATTAGTTTCATTCTACATTAAATTCTACATTCTACATTTCAATCACAAAATAATTTGTTTCCAATCAAATAAACTATCTCGTCTATTGTGCCATCTTTAGACATTCGGCGTGTATTTGTGGTTTTATCTGTCATAGTATCTGATATTATTTAAACTCTGTAAACAAAAATGTCACCGTTATGGTGGCTATCATTACTGAAGGCTATTATCAAAGATTACTAAAAACCACCTTTTGATTGATCCCTTCACTCGATTTATTGTCAGACAGAAGTTTGTCTTACGGAGATTGTTACCGGTCAACAAACCTTTAATCGTAATGACAACACAGTCGAGACAATTTGCTAAATATATTTATATTATGTATCCCATGAATCTTACCCGGCATAGAAATGCCCTTGTACATATACCGATACTAAGTCATAACGTTTATCCTTTGTAGCGTGTAATCTGTGACATTGCTTTCTAAAGTGTTTTCCATTTCCGTTATGTTGCCATTTTTCTGGAGCCATGTCACAGTTGTTGTTGTTGTTGTGGTGTTTGTCTGGGGTTTTTTTTTTGGGGGGGGAAATGCAAGAAATGTGATAACAAGATTATTATTCGGACATTTCTCCCGGGATACACCACGATAATTTTCGGACATTTGTTCGAAACGTCTATTTTGGTGCCAATACTGAATGAAGGATTTTGTATCGGTCTAGTTCAAAGCTTGTCTAGTAAATAGATACAATTAATGTTAGTGTACGCGTGTCCGAAATGTCTAGATGTTTTATAGCGTCATAAAGATAAAACTTATGACATCATTTTAATAAATTAATTATCCGCATCTCAATATATCCCAAGTCGATTTCAGTTGCATACACAATAGCATTTGAAAAAGAAGTCAGCTAACAATGGAATATATGTATCGCATTCCATAACAACACTACAATGCTTCATTGCCGTACCATTAACAAAGAAACATAACGCGTTCTACTTACACGGTAATGTAAACCGCGTGCTATGAAGATGTACCTTTCGGATCTATTATTGGTAGTTTATATTTCATGGGACACGATCTGATCCTTGCAACTAAAAGATTCGTCCACAGAATGAGATATTACGTATAACACTCGACATATGGACGTCTCCGTCACTACGTCTATAGTCTGATTGTGATATTCAGTTGTTGTCTTCTGATAGAAGCCTCTAGTCCACAAACCTCGTCAACAATCCTTCTCTATAGAATAATATGGTCCGTTATATTGATTTCTTGCTCTCTGTTACGATACTGTGTCGGGAGAGGGAGGTAACTGTGGCCGAGAGTAGGAAAGGGATATAAATCACAGCCAATTGTAGATATCTAGGTCAGGTCAACAACTGTCTCTCTGGACATTCATTTAGAACGCTCTACTGGAGGAGATATATATTAATATGGTGCAACTAGATGTATACATACTGAGATGAATCAAAATATTGTGTTTAATATGGAGCATGAAAACTTGATGGTTAAATGACAGCTCGTTGGGGTGCTATAACTAATCCGACCATTAAATCATGTTTATATCTAAATCATATAAACAGAAAACACCTTTACCATAGGGTATAGGTATGATCCTGGTCGATACAAATCAGTTTACATTACCAATTATATATCACATGATAGTTTATTCTGAGTGTTTAAGTAAAACTTAAACACTCAGAATAAACTATCATGTACCACCTTTGATGATGAAAGTAATGACGAACCAATATTTTGCTACCCGTCAGAATGAATATTTACAATAGT
Source organism: Paralvinella palmiformis (assembly GCA_025642065.1). NCBI lineage: Eukaryota > Metazoa > Annelida > Polychaeta > Terebellida > Alvinellidae > Paralvinella > Paralvinella palmiformis. Next base: position 678,820 of record JAODUP010000013.1, on the reverse strand, counting down.
ACAGAATTATATATGTTTATGAATGGCTAAATATGAATGACTAATCTGTTGCACCAGAGGTTAGAAGTATGGGAATTTGTGTTTTTACATAAAAATTTAATAATTCAATAAAACTCTACACGGAATATTCATCTCAACCTTTTATCAGAAACCGTGAGTGAATTAAAAGCAAACAGTGCATGGTTGGGGGGGGGGGGGTTGTTGTTGTTGTTGTTAGACGGGAGACATTTGGATTCCCTTTGTAGCTTCGCTAGAACCTTTCCTGCAAAATACGCAGAATAAAGACGTCAACTATATAATAATATGTGACATTTATATAGCGCCCTATTCCGCTAGAAGCTGCTCTAAGTCACTTTACAATATTATTATCCCTGACTCAGACCTGTTTCGATCCAGCACACATATCAACTCCCAATCGAGTATACAACGCATGCTGCCATTTCAGGGACAAAGCGTTACTCAAACACATAGCTATCGTCTCCTGTCAGGTACTCATTTTTTATTGGAAGAGTGAACCAGTCGTCACATGACAACATTGCAGCTCACGGAGCCTCGAACCCGCGACCGTTCGGCTACGAGTCCTACGCTCTAACTAACTGCGCTATCACGGCTCGAAATAATATCTCATATGTAAATGAGATGGTGTTATTAGTGATCAAATTATGTTTATTTATGACACATTATTAAAAAAAATACATGCCACAATTGTAATATAAAAATCTGTTGGCAGTACCTTATTAACACATGACTGGGCCCTTAATTAGGCTTTTATGTACTTCATGCCCCTTTCTGGTACTACAATCTTCCACTCAATACAGTTGATAGCCGAAGTGGGATCAATATATATATATATATATATATATATATATATATATATATATATATATATATATACTCTTATTGAGGGTGTATGTACATGTATTGCTATGGTGCCTTTAAGTGTCTTTAGCCATTGGAACCCTAGAGCGCTTTTGACAATACCCCAGCAAGAACAAATGACGGGCTACTAGTCTCTGCGGGACCCTTAAACTTTAGTCCAATCAGCTTTTTGGATAATACAGCCCTGTCTATCAGCTAGCTGCTCCTTAAGGGATACATTAAAGACAAATACATTCAAAGATAGAGCTTTAATTTGTGTCATTTAAGAAAATTTATTCCTCTGTTAAAAATATATAACAGAGCATTCTAGAATTGACATCTACCTACCTCTAGTTAACTTGACAAATGAAATTGATCATGTAAATCCACAAAGAAAAAAACGACAAACGTTGCAAGTTGTTCATCTCACAGATCCGGAACACTGCTTCATCTCACAGATCCGGAACACTGTTTATATATCTGTCTACCATCAATGATAAGGAATGTAATTATAACATCGATTTAATAGTCGCAATCATATATGATGTCAGCTGCTCTGTATACATTGCCATGGCAACATGACAGAAAACATTGTTTGGATGATGAAGTAGATAGATATCTCAGGAATAGAAGCCTAATTTTACATCGACAGAAATAACATCGTCATTCGTGTCACCGAGCAAACTATCTTATCTCCTCAGATAATTGACGCGCTGACTGTAAACAGTATTAAAATTACCAAACTGTGGTAAATACCTACATGTACCAGGGTAATGGTAATTGTTCTTGTTTTACTGTCATATTGGGTACATTGTAATTTAAATATTTAAACTATTCTTCAACCGGGAAGAGACAGAAATAAAAGATGATGTACCGTTCAGTAACCAAGAATATAATTTTTAAAGTAACCGATACAACCTCACTGAAAAATATACCAGGACATAACCATTCGAACATAACCCTACACAGACAAAACGCCACTCGGACAGAACTCTACCCATATAACAAAAGCTAATTTGGAATATTCTATTCACTAAAAATTTAACAGTATTTATAAATGTAGCAGAAAACATTATAACATGTCAAATGTCAGGGTGGTTTTATTTCAATCTACTTCCACCTCACAGAGTGGCAAGTGCTCGTTGACACTTATGGAATAGACTTGATGTCATCACATCTGTCAATGCATACATGTTTGAGCTAAGTGTGCAGCTGGGTGAGCATGCCCAACTAAATCTGTGAAGGCACTATTCTACCCATCACATAAGATATGATCCTATCAAAATACTGGCCGTAATCCATCAATGACCCCAAACACTAACGTACGATCAGAGGAATCCAGGCCATTGTCATAGATGAGAAATCGGTCTCCATCACCAGAAATGGTCCATTGGTTATTCAGTGCGAGGTCAAGGATACGTGTTTTGCTCGTTCTCGATGTGCTACACGTTTGATGTGAAGCAGCTTGAGAATACGTTTGTTGTTCTTGACAATCTCAATAGTTGTATCTGATTTTATCGGTATGGATGATCATCAGGTGTGTTGGACCTTATACGGAATTCATCTGATGTATAATTTACGACATATACCGAACCAAAAATCGCTTCATTAAACCCTAAATGACTTCCCTGATCTCTTAGAGGATGAGTTAATCAGTATATTGTGATTATCCAAGTGAAAACATTCATACTGAATTGTTTGCTCGATCACTAAGTTCAGCTCATATTATTGTAATGGAGATCATTCAAGTATGTTAAGTGTAACCAATGCCCTACTTGGCGTGATCAAAGACTTAACGATCATAATATTATTCCAAAATATAAATGTCAACTTTATTCCATATCCTAAGTTTTATGTACATAATGTGTAGAGTTGGGTTTTGTTCATTATTCTCATTTATTAGCGGGATTTCGGCCGGGGGGGGGGGAATTTTCCAGTGTTTTTCCGAGTGGACTAAGATCCTGCATTCGGATTTTGAACCCCGATCCTAGAGATTTGTGCCCATTTGAATTACCAGTAAGGCTACAGAAGGCAGGTGAATTAAGCGTTTTGGGGTAATATTAATCCAATTATATAGAGCGCTATATAAAATGTTTATTGTTATTATTAAATAACAACGATGGTTTATTGGAATATGAAACTTGAGAGGATCGTGATGTCAGAATAGAACAAACTAACTAACAAAAGAAAGAACCTAAAACAAGTAATAAGGTAGCCTTATACTCTACCTCTGAGTATAGATTTGTAACACAATGACGTTGATGATGAGACTAACAGATAAAAGGGAACAAAACAAACATAAATTGATCCCACGGCGTGTGTCTAACGCCGATTGCCGATAAATGTTAATTATTGTTGGATCCTTAAGTCCGGTAAGGTCGAGATCTGGTAGCTTCTGTCAGAAACTCTAATCTAGAATATTCCATCGTTAAATTCGCTTCTTAAACATATAATGTTGTCGTCGTTATTTTGACCCCATCCCACCCAAAACATTTACTGAGTCACAGTCAGATATCATTAAGAACAAACCTAAATCTTAAACGTCTATTATCTATTGTTATGAATGTGTCCATCGAGATGAAGTATTTTAAAGTTAATTACCGGATGTTGTTATCAACATCTTTTGACAATATATAATATTAAGAGGGGTCACTTGCTCAACACTCTAGGTGTTAATAGGAAATACTATATCTCAACACATTGACAGCTGGAGGCGCAGGATACTAGAATAGAATTGAAAACCATCGGTTCTAGGCAGGTCTTTTGTGTGTTTATTTGGTTGACTTACCGGTAATCATTATATATATATATATATATATATATATATATATATATATATATATATATATATATATATATATATATCAAACTATACTGGACTAATTCTAATGTTATTTTTACCATCTACACTAGATTTAATTAATTAATTAATTAACCAATCAATGAAGCAACGCTATCAACAAAAGAGGATAAAAAATAAACATAAATAAACCGTTGATTGAAGTCTATTTTTGTGTTTCTCTATTCAGTGATTCCTTATAAATAAATAACTTTGTATCCGATTGTAATATTTACACACTTACCTTTGTATACATTATATCCATAACGTAGTCATGGTTACTTTTTAATATTTACATTATTTCAGTTTATCACCTAAATTCCATCCATTAATTTCTCATTAAATTGTTAAATATTCATCAGATAACTTTTATTCAAATGGCCTATTTCTTATTTAAATATATGTCCCCTTTATTAAGGGGTTACAGAGTTTACTCATATATAATTGTCGAAGTATCATTGATATTTCTCAGTCTTGTATTATAAATTTAGCTTTTGTGATCGAGATAACCAGAACATATGTCAGTATCGATCATTTAGAGTGGATCCAGATGATGTACTTTGTGGATCACTGGGACACTACGTGGATGTCACTTCCAGTTATCAAGGACGCCTTCGTGGTCTAACTAGTAGCGCGTTGGATCACAGGTGTTTCATCTTTGACCTCGCTTCATTAGTTTTGAGGGGTCGCTCGGCCCATTTAGCCTACCACGTGAAAAAAAGCTGGCCGTAAAACATCAATCATTATCATCATCATCACTTCCATTTATCTGTGGGTGAATCATCAGTACGAACCATGTCATAGAAGTCAGATCTGTAGAGGTAATTTTAACGAGAAAACTTATCTAACCGATATTCAGTACTCACAAGCTCACTCACTCACTCTCAACATTAGTTATTACTGTCTCTGTGATTCTATGTCATACACAAAACGAAGTCAGATTGTGCCATGTTATGTATAGACTAAGAAGATAAAATACAAGTCTCGTCAGGTGGAGACTTGTTAGGAACGGAACTCCATCTTTAATGGCGGTTTCGTGAAGATTATCCGGCGTTGATCGAGATTTATAGATGACTGCACAAAACTCCAAATTGAAAGAAGACTATTTTCAGAACATTTATTTGTAAATGGATGTGAAGCTTTGACTTTTTTTTTCAACTTAGAATTTTTTTCTGGGTAGTCCCATTCAGCCGTGACTGTTGTTTATACTTGTTCTGGGTCTAGGTGTTGCTAACAGTCGGCATCTAAATTTGATGAGCAAGCTCTTTTCGACACCATGACGTACGCGTCGTCCCCAAAGACGGGGAATACTGGCTGGCAGAATGTTAATTAGACATATTAAATGGGGTAAATTAATTGTTCTCAGACCCAAAGTAAATGCCTATCGTTATTCACTTGATGTATTCACAATTAACCTTGTTTCTCTAACAGTGAGCCAGCGAAGGGTTCGTTTATTCTCAATTAAAAATATAATACACATTTAATAAAGAGCCCTTACTAGCAGGAACCAATCAAAGCAAAGATACTCTAAATAATACGTTTGAAAAAACACAATAAGAAATTTGAACGCCAACCCCAAACAGAACAGTTCACACAGATATTCAAGTGCTATATCAATGATAGATTGATATTAATTTCGTAGTAAAATCTTGAAATGAGTACGTAGCCAATGTAGTTTATGAAGAATAGGGATACTACGATCATAATTTCGAGTATTCTGAATTTACTGTTGTGACTTGTTTATAATAATAATAATAATAATATTGCCCGAAGTGGCCGTTTTTATCGTGGCTGGCACCTTAAATGAGGGCGACGCATATGGTCTGTAATGTATAGCTTCCCACGAAGACTAATTATAAATAAATTTAAAATTGAGATATGGCATATTCGGTGGAGAAAACCTTGTCAGTTGCCTGGCTGGATGAAAAACTCCTCCCACTATAGTGCCACGGCCGAGGCGCGAACATGCGACCTTCCGCACAGAATAACCATAGATAAATAGTTTCACGCTCTACCCATGAGGACATTTGTTAAACATAATCACTAGCTTTTTTCCTAACCCACTGGGGGGTAATGGAAGAAGCACTCAACTGTAATGCTTGTATTTCTGGGGATTTAATATAATATGATGAAACCAAATCCATGATAGTTGCTTTAACATCATTTAAATTTAGATGTTTTCGAGTAATCCATAGCCAAATATTAGCAGTGATGATGATTGATGTTTTACGGCCACTTTGTGCACAAGGTAGGCTAAATGGGCCGAGCGACCTCCAAAGGTAATGAGACGAAGTGAACGACGAAACAATATTCATATATGCCCACGCCGGGATTCGAACACGGGTGGTAGTGATCTGTGGTCCAACACGCTACCGCTAGACCACGGAGGCGCCCCTCAAATATTAGCAGTACATGGTTCTACATTCTTCAAGGAAGAGAATAAATTAACTTATTGTCAGGATCCAGTGATATATAGAGCTGCATAATAATCCGAAGAGGACACCAATTAATATGCAGCAGAAGTAGTACTATATATGCCGTGATCTTTTATTGCAACATTCTGGTATGACAGTAGCAAGGGTTGACTCTTGCAATAAAAATATAAAAGCATGCAAGTAAAATAAAATGACTGTTTTCAGTGTTATGAATAAATGCTACATAAAGGTCAGACTGTCTTCCAAATTTTAACTCAGATAAAGATATGGCCCATTGTTTTAATAACCTTTTCTATCAAAAGATACTAAATATACATGATGAGTTCCCTTCTGCCATCTTATTAGAGGGTAAGCCATTGGTAGAAGACACCTGCATGTCCATGATGGATACATTTTTGACCCTTTTATAGAGATTGATATCAGACAGTCACTGAAAAGATGAGCTACTACTTTCTGTGCAGTTGACCCTACGCTTACATGACTTGCGAAATAGTGACTAGCTGTTCTGATAAGCCATATTACAAAGACAGTTAATAAATCATTGTCTCTGTGTGTTTTCTCACTGCCCTTGTAAAACCAAATAAATTAATAATAAAATAAAAACTCTGCTTTGGACTGTAATATTCTAAACAATTACAAACCTGTTTCAAATCTTACAGTTTTATCTAATATTATAGAATGGGAAGTACTTTCCATCTAAACAAATATTTAGTCAATAATAACCTTACAGGAACAGTCCACCTTCATTTCAAATTTTCACGACTAATACATCTATGTTCACAAATATCACAAATGATGTCAAAATGTGTAAACGATCAGCCAAATATTAAATAATCCAGTTCAAAGTGCCGATTAATCGACTTCATTTGAATCCAACAGTTTGACCGGAAGTCTGTATAGCCCGTATACAAACCTGTAACGTATGATAGCCAGGAATATCTTGTTAAAATTACACCAGGAATGACATACAGCCATATCAGTTTGAGCCAGAAGAACCATTACAAGATGAAGATGATTCCGATTCTTTCGAGAGAAAAAAAAAGCGGAATCACCGAAGAAAGCGCGAGGAGAACCGGGAACACTAACTGCTGTCGTGGTGTATATTTCTGTGATGATTTCATGGATAGTAAGTCTCGATATCCATCTTAGCGCAGCTCGGGTGTGGTTTGGGATTCTGCCTCTTATTTCTTCGTCTTTTTCTTTGATGAAGCAGGCCCAAGCTGTAGTTCCGTTATCTTGGGAACTGGCGTCGGTGTAGATTTTGATGGTTGGTGTTCGGCTGTCATTCAAGTAGGCAATTCTGTTTGTTGCTTCTATTGCTGCGCCTTCTGGATCAACTTTCTTCTGGATGGGATTCTGTATGATTACTTGTATGGGTGGTTCTAACCATGGTGCACGTTCGTTGGACATTGGGGGGATGACTGGAGGTATCCGGATTTCTTTCTGAAGCCAGGCAGCCTTGATTGACCATGATGCGTCGTTGAAGACTCTGAGATCTTCTTGTGTTTCTTCTTGGATACGCTGTATAGTGTCGGTCTGAATGGGTTTGGTAGGAGCTCTCAGGAGATACGTGGCCGTTTCCTTCTTTATTAAGAGTCGATGGGGCAGGATTCCGGATTCTCTGTATATCATGATGGAGTTAGTTTCGTTGAGTAGCCCCAATATGTAGCGAAGTGGTACTCTCTGTGTTCTTTCCAAGTTCTGTAAGGCTGTGTTGCAGGCCAGTAGAAGGACGGGCGCAGCGTATAGTATAACTGACTGTATCAAGGACTTATACAGGGTTATAAGCATCTTGGTGTTGACGCCAATCTTCAGATTGGTGATGGCCTTGATCCTGTTGAATCTGGAGTTTACTTTGCGTTTTGTGACTGCTACGTGTTGAATGAAGCTGAGTCTTCTGTCTATGGTTACCCCGAGATATCTATAGTCGTTGACCATTTCTAGGTGTTGTAGGCCGAGTTTAAATTTAGGTTGTCTAGTTGTGTTGAAAGCCATGGTCTTGGTTTTAGCTGGAGAGAAGTATAAGCCTAAGTTATTAGCTGCTTTGTGTACTGCGTTTAGGGCTTTCTGGAGTTTCTCTGCTGGTTTACTTCCGTGTGAAATCAGAACAAGGTAGTCGGCATAAGCAAGGATGTCTACTGATATATTGGTAGAGTGACAGTCAGGAGTTGGGAGACGAGACCGTTGAAGATGGTGGGAGATATTGTTGACCCCTGAGGGTCTCACTACTTTAATGATTCAGTAGAGTCTGGTTATAAAAGTGGCGACAGCACTAAAACAGCCTTGATTCGGGTAAAATGATATTATTATGTCAATTGATCAAAGTAAGCCAGTAATGCTTGTTCTTCTGGACCTGTATACAGTTGACCATAATGTACTTTCTCTAGGTTGAAAGACATGTTAGGTCTATCTGGTAAAGTACTTGAATAGTTTCGATCCTATCTAAAACAACATCCCCAGAGAGTGTCTGTTCATAATATTTTATCTAATCTTCAATCTTTGGTCCTCTGGTTTTCATAACGTATACTCGTCCTCTTGGGATTATTCAGCAGCGACATAGCTTTAAATATTACTTGTATGCTGATGACACATATTTGTCAATATCACTGGATCCTGACAATGAGTTAAATTTCTCCTGTTCCTTGAAAGATTTAAAAGATGCTGACATTTGGCTATGGATGACTCAAAATATTCTATGACTAAATGATAATAAAACAACAAGACACCAACATTACAGATGGGTGCATCTTCGATTTCCCCTAATGAGTCAGTAAAGAAAGCTAGGGGTTATTTTTGCCAAATTTAGTAGCATGTATGAACATGTCACATCAGTATGTCGAGCTGGGTACTATCATCATAAGAACATCCACTGTTTAATAGCATTCTTGATACAAGAAGTACTTGTAACTGTAGTCCATGCCTTTGTTACATCTCGTATAGACTATTGTAACTCCCTGTTATATGGCATATCTGATTATAACATCAATCGCCTTCAGTGAATTCAGAATAGTCCAGCTCGCAGAGTGACAAATACTCGAAAATATGATCATATCACACCAATTCTTCAAAAACTACATAGACTACCTGTTAGACAACGTATCTATTTTAAGATTTTATTAATAACAGAATACCGTGTGTGAACTAGTGTACAGTAGAAAGTCATCACGAAAACTGAGGTCATCTAGTCAGATAATATTGGAGGTACCCATGTATCGGCTCAAATCATATGGGGATTGTGCGTTTAGTGTTGCAGACCCCACTTTGTGAAATAGGTTACCGGTGGATATTAGGAATGGATCGTCTCTTGAAAATTTTAATCCGTTCTAAAAACACAACTGTTCAATGTTGATTTTACAGATAATAAAGGATTATTGCTTAATAAAGACATATTATTTGGGGTATCACTGTACAGTGCCTTTGTATGGTTCCTGCTAGTAAGGGTGATTTATTAAAATTATTATTATTAATATTATTATTATTATTATGTATAGGAGAAATAAAAAATTCCCTGCATATACTTGATGTAAACAAGACGTCTGTATAATGTAATAAACAAGCAATATGCATTTAAATATTTTTTTAAAGAACTCAACCAGCCATAGTATACTGCACACATTCCATTAAATTAAACATTACCGTTAATGAATCACAAAAATAAACCTATACATGCTCAAATTACTTGTCTTGTATTAATTCTCCACATAAACCCATACCTCAATCTTGAAAATCGAAACATAGTAAATTATAATACATTTCTATTAGCTATTGTGACCTATTTGTGAACATTGACGTCAAATATAGGAAGAAGTCTAATCAATAATTGATACGTGGTGTTTTTGCAATTTTAAATACCTTTAATTAAATGTACAGTTTATTACAAATAAAAAATAGAAAACTGTCGCTGATAATTGCAAATTAAATTGAACTGCTTAGTAGAAACACGAGAAGATCTAACTGGAACATAAAACAAGGTGTACCTATTATCGCTCAGCAGACGTATACACAAACCTTGTCTTATACACAAGTTAATACGTTACCGTAGATAGATATATATAATTTTGTTGTTTATATGATTTATTATTTCTTATCTGTATAAAACGAAACATTCAAAAATATCTTTATCAGCTAGTTAAAATAGAAACGGATATATATATATATATATATATATATATATATATATATATATATATTATTATTATTATTAATATCAATTATGTGAATGGTAACTCACTGGGAGTTAATTAAATGTGCAATTCCTTATTCCGCATGTTATACTATACAGGGGTTTCCTTAATATAATCATAATGCTTTCTGTCTATCTTCTGTCTATCTAAGTCACATTTCCAGATGTGGCATTCCATTTGTCAGCTTTTGGGGAATGGAGAAGTACAGAGCGCGCATCTGTACTGTACATAAACCTGGCCATTCTCAACTTTGGTCGGAAACATTTCTTGCTGTGATAGATAAACGTATATATAACTGTTATGTTATTAGAAAGGTAGTACACTATCATTAATACACAGTACTTTTTCTAAATTTATTAAAGTATAAAGGGAAACCAAATAAATTAATTTCGAAATTGACTTTAAATTAATAAATAATTTGCATACCCAGAAATACAAATTAAATAACAGTGTTGTTCGGTTGTACTAAGCCCAAGGAAGTCTATAAAATGTTTGATGATATATAATGCCATGTACATAATTTTCACCTTGCTTTGTTAGAAATTCTTGCCTTACCTTGATTCCTAATTGATTTTTTCCTGTTTCAGCATCAAACAAATATCCATGCCAAGGACACTGGATGTGGGGACGGCCGTTAAAATCTTCAATGTCACCTTTAAATAAGGGACCACCTGCCAAATAAAATTTCGTTAAAAAAGTTGTTTTCTAGCCAGAAATCCAAATGTTATAAATATTTTGTTTTACAAAACATTAATTCAAACCAAAGGGATTAACATTACTTACTTAGTTCCATGTCATAATTTAGAGAACGTTTCATTCACAACTATTCTCGATTATTGTATTCATGAAAAACATTAAGTGTGCATTTGTGGTATAATCCGTCATGGTATCTGGTATTATGTTAACTGTATAAACAATAAATATGGTGTTTATAATTTTTCAAGACCATTTCCCAATATTACTAGAAAGACCTTTACGTTATCGCTTCATCAGATTTGTGCTGAATCATAATTTTGTTATGGGTGTCTATTATCGGAGAACAAAATTTATATTATATATAACATGAGTCTTACCCGCGTGACTACACCAAGCTTCCATGGCATAGAATTGTCCTCGTACATATACCAATACTAAGTCATAACGTTTATCGTCTTCAGCGTGTAATCTATTGCATGGCTTCGTCTTAAGTGTTTCTTCACTTCCGATATGTTGCCATTGTTCTGTAGCCATGGCACTCTGTTTTTTGGACAAAAATGCAAGATATATTATAACTGCCATACACCCGCGAATAACGGCATGCTTGAACAAGGGCCGGGGTATAGCTTGCTTTAAGACAATAAGCGCCGGGTCTTGAATAAGCACTGGGGATGTCAGATATTTCCATGGATGATGTGAATCAACAAGGTTTACTTGTTATCTTGTTTTTGTGTTATTATTGCTCGCGTGCAATGCGTACATAAAGCGTTCAGAAATGAACTGTTTGAATGGTTCATCCCAGTAGATCTAGTTCACACATGTGGCACCAATAATCTTTCATGGTCATAATTCACTTGATAAATTATCAAAATTAGAAAGTTTTATTATATATTTACTTGCTTTTTATGTGGTATACCGGTGTAATGTTTTCCACATTTTGATTGGGTTAGGTTCCATCGTTAGTTCACATTCCCATAATTAGTCACATGATCAACATATGGCAAGCCAAACATGTGTCTTAATAGCAATCAGCGCGGGAAAATCTGCGCGGGAAATTAACTTTAATGTCAGCTAGGGGATCAGAAAGCATATTCTAAGCACATTTAAGGATCATATGAAACCACTGAAGCCATTATTATAATGCGCATCACTGTAATTAAGGTAGAGTCAATAACAGACCGTGGTGCTGTATTATTCCGTCAATCGATCATTATTTAAGGAACACTGTAATGTTTAGCTTATCAAAAGTGTTTAGAATACTGAATATTTTAATTTTTGAGTCGTAAATATGCATAAAAAAGAAAACGACCTCTGTTTGAATAAAGGCATGCTCGCATAGGCGCCCAGTGGTGAGGTGGGGGTACTTAAATAAATAGCCGTCGGGTGCTTTATTGCTTGCTTTGTTTTTCGGGAAGAATCCCCAGGCTGTCGCTTATTCAGCACAGCATGGGGGGCCTTATTGGCGTGGGCACGGTAATTTATACAGCGGATATTTCCCTGGGAGACATCACGCAGGAGGTTTCCGCTGTCACTTATCACCCATAAGGATAGTTCCCGGTCGAGCATTTGTACTCAGAGTAAATAGACGCAATTAATATTAGCATACATGAGTTCAGGGAGCGAATGTATATGGAGAACCAGGAATTAACCTAAAATAATACCTGGAAAATGGCGGTGATCGGGAAAACGTGATCCGGAATAAATGTCTGAATATGTTTAGAGTCATAAAGATACAATTGAAGATCTTCTTTTTATCTGTTAGATTTTTACATTTCAGAAAGTCGATCTCAAAACATTCATAATAGTAGTTGATACGAAAGACAATATATACACACACTATTGTTAAGCATTCGTAAAACACTGTACTAATGACAACATTACACGGCTTCGTTAACGTACTACTAAATCTAAGGCATGCTACTTACATGGTATCGAACACAGTGTGTAATCAAAATGTACGTTTCTGATCTGTGATTGGTGGTTTATATTTTCCGGATACGACCTGATCCTTGCAACTAAAAGATTCGTCCACAGAATGAGATATTACGTGTAACACTCGACGTCTCCGTCACTACGTCTATAGTCTGATTGTGATATTCAGTTGTTCTCTTCTGATAGAAGCCTCTAGTCCACAAACCTCGTCAACAATCCTTCTCTATAGAGTAATATGGTCCGTTATATTGATTTCTTGCTCTCTGTTACGATACTGTGTCGGGAGAGGGAGGTAACTGTGGCCGAGAGTAGGAAAGGGATATAAATCACAGCCAATTGTAGATATCTAGGTCAGGTCAACAACTGTCTCTCTGGACATTCATTTAGAACGCTCTACTGGAGGAGATATATCTTAATATGGTGCAACTAGATGTATACATACTGAGCGAGAAGGATTATTGTGTATCATTTTTATGCCACCTGATTGACTGAACTTTGTATAATCCACAGCTGATGACCACAATGGTAGTATGCTGTGTTATATTTTTATGAAATGATAATCTTTTTTATAATACACCTTTTAAAGAACAATAAGATTATATATATATATATATATATATATATATATATATAGAGAGAGAGAGAGAGAGAGAGAGTGTGTGTGTGTGTGTGTGTGTGTGTGTGTGCGTGTGTGTGTGTGTGTGTGTGTGTGTGTGTGAATACATATCTCCACATTTTGCAGAAATGTATATACAAATAAAAAGGAAATAGTCCTTTTCATAGTCATTTTCTGGTAAGATGTGAAATATATTGATTCCTTTTCTAAGTTAGCTAGAACCGTAAATGCGATGGTGCTATTATTTGTCAAATCAGATTTATTTATGATACAGTATTGTTATATGATACAATATTACATATACTAATATCAATTTCTATCTGTCTGTTAGCTCTATCCATAAAGGACAATAGCACGCTAAAAGACTGCTTTAATTTTTGTTTTGTAATCAAATTATCTTTTTTTGTTAAAGAACTCATAGGACATTCTATAATAGACACCTGCCTGTAGTTAACTTGACATAATATATTGATCTATCAGGACACATTAATAAAAACTTGCTCATCCCACAGATCCAGACTAGTGTTTATATCAGTGTCTAATATGAGACACATAATCTGATTATAAAATCGATTACCAAATTCCGATTAATGATATTCCTAATCAAAGAGAAACGTCCCAAACGATGAAAGCTAAATATTCTATCTGACCTGTACTATCTTTTTATGTATATTAAGTTATAAGGTAGTAAGGTCACGCCATTTATAAATAACCAAACAGAGAGGGAAAAATGCTATACGTTTTAAATTGGGTACGATAAGCGTCGCGTTGTATCACCTTCCTAGCTAATATGATTTATAGCCATACCTGAACATGAACACCTCCTGGTATAAAGTGATGATCGGCATAACCTTTGGTGTCACCTCTGCCGTATAGATAACATTGTTTGGATGATGATGTGATTGATGCTGGGCAATAATGAGCTAGATAGATATCTTGGGGGAATAGAAGCCTAAGGTAATGAGATCGTCATTCTTGTCACCGAACAAACTCTCTTATCTCCTCAGATAATTGACATGCCGAAGGTAAACACCATTGAAATGATTAAACTATGGTATATATATATATATATATATATATATATGTGTGTGTGTGTGTGTGTGCAATGTTACTTTTCCCTGTTTAGCCGCCATATTGTATACTTTCAAGTATTTTGAACCCCGATCCTAGAGCCTTATGTCTATTCAACTACCAATAATACAACAGAGGGTTGCTAAAATAAAACAACAACAATATAAGGTTTAAGCTATCTGAGTACAATAGGATGGCTAACGAGTGACAGAAGCTAGACCAGGTATGATTTAACACAATTTTCCTACCTCGACATATTCATTTAGAACAGATTGAAGTTGATTAAACGATTTTAAGGCTAAAAGAAACAAATCAAATAGAAATTAATTCCAAGTCGTGTCTGATTCTGATTACTTGTAAATTGACAAAGTGATATAAATATATACCTTTAGTTGGCATATTATTGTTTTGTCTAAAGTCTGATGACATTAAGATTATGACAAGAAAGAATCTGACTGTCTTTGTTATAGACAAGTAATTATATTAATAGGGTATAAATTGTTGTAATCATTAGATGGAGATAAAGATATTATTTGTATTATTAATATTGATACTATAACTGTATTACCGGAAATGGCACACACAGGTGGTTATACACATTAGTATTCAAACACACGACAGTAACTAAATATAAATGTACAGTCCAGTTTTAAAAACAACAATATAAACAATGTTTAATGTTATTATGATAGTATAATCGATTTTGTTAAGGTTATATATTCAGTAGTATTTATGTAAATTTGGTTTATCAGAGAAATAAATCTCACATTATCTACTGGTTGGGTGTGTGTTTCTGTGCGTTTGTATACGTGTATCATATAGCTCTCTCTCTCTCTCTCTCTCTCTCTCTCTCTCTCTCTCTCTCTCTCTCTTCTCTCTCTCTGTGTTGTGTGTGTGTTGTGTGTGTGTGTGTGTTTTACCTGATATTAGCTGTTTAAAATCACTGATCACTGATTCAAATACAGTAGCCTATATCCAATCATTAGTCCAGATCTCAAAGACTTGCTATGTTGCTTTGTTGTTTTGTCTTAAAAATGTCTGAAGCGTCTATTCCCATCTTTCTATATTTGGTGTCTGTCTATCCACAGTGTTAATTCTAATAATTATTCCCTACATGTTGTTGTCGACACCTATTAGCGATTTGTAGTGTCAGAAGGCGACACCTGCTAACAGCCGTACAAATTATAAAAATGTAGACATCATATCCATGTTAGCATGTTTACAAAATGACAACACCAAAGACTGGTAGCAAACTCTGTCAGTGTATTTCACAGTAATCGAAATACGTATCAGCCTCTCTCTCTCTCTCTCTCTCTCTCTCTCTCTGTGTGTGTGTGTGTGTGTGTGTGTATGTGTGAATATCTCATAGGCCTATGTAAAATGTTTGTGTTATTTTAAAATGACATATATAAGCAATAAATACTAACCAGTAACTGTGGGTTCAGCCATTTTTACGCGCGCAGACACATTTTATTATATAAACACGTACAAGTTGTGCTGATATAGTAATTTTGGTATAATCACTACATAATACGGACATTTGGTTATTTAGTTTTTAATAATAGTAATAGCGATATTAAACATATGGGCTACATTCTATATCTGTTGTATAATCTATTAATATATTTACTTGCCGAATCTCAAACATTATTCTTAGTTCAGCAAAGCAATTGTCACTGACTTTTCAACTATTTATGTCATTTTTCGTGGTGTATATATAATATTTTTAATATCTCTATTTTGTTTTAATGTTTATTAAACGCCTAGAATAAACTGGTATATGCTAATCTTTGGATAAATGGATCAAATCCATCGAATACTCCCCACCTAATCCATTGGTAAACATAAATATTCTATCCCACAAGTAACCGCTAGCAGAAAAAAACCGATGCAACGCATTGCCGTCGGATTGATTAATTAATAACGTAACTTGAACAGTAATAGAAGATAATAAGTAATATCAATTAAATTAAGCAAGCAATTAATCTAACAATGAATCAATTTAACAAACCAACAGACGATTCAACAATTACAGCGGAAGTTAAAAATATAAAAATTGTCTCAAAATCTGCTGATTGAAGCCTATTTCTTCGTTTCTTTATCCAATGATTCATAATAATTATATACTTTGTATCCATTTTCATTCATTATTATTAACTTATCCATAAATTCGTCAGTAAGCTGCTGAATATTCATATTGAATAATTTCTCATTCGAATGATATATTTAATGTTTTAGCGTCTGTCAGTTTTATCAAGACAGTACAGGGAACACACCCAAATATAACATCCTTGATTACTCTCTCTGAGCCTTTTGTTACGAATAATGTTTTTGAGTTCGAAATAACCATGACATAACCCAGTATCGACAGTTTAGGGTGTATTAACGTGATGTTTTCATCCATACCTATCATATTTCTATCAAGAATACGATTATAAGGTTATAAAATGCTGATGGAGAATCTTATGGTTGAGAAACAACTGATAAATAAGACGAGCGTCTAAAACATGTCAGTTAAATAATGGAGGAGCACATCAAAGGACCGTACACTCATTGTATATTTAAATTATATGACTTTTGAAATAAAGCATTTTAATAACATTTCAATGTATGGCCTTGATAATCCGACATTACAAACAACGCTGTCAAACATTTTATTGGCTCAATTCAGGTCATACAAGTCACACTGACATTTTACCACTGATGATCAATTAACCCACACCCACACACTATGATTTATGTGTTGATTGCTATTTGGTGACCAATCACAATATTCCAATATTCACACACACACACATACACACACACACAAAAAAAGACACACACGCACTAACTAACTCACTCACGCACGCACGCACGCACGTATATTGTATATTGGAATAACGAATATGGGAAAATATGTGACTTTCACTATATTTGGATGAATGCATTTTGTTTGTGCCTGTAGTCATTATTGTATGATCCGGTGATCCTGATTTGTACATTTACATTCTGAGCATCAAAACCAAAAACAGGGATTAGTTTATAATGATTTAAACATTTAAACTATTTAGACATTTATACTACTGAATTTCTTGTCTCTGTGAGACTATTACCTTCAATATTATGCTGGTCGTCATAGTAACATTTTATCCCAAAAACTTGACCTGGATCTAATCCTGCTGCTTTATAATAGAATATCATATCATAATATCATAACATAATATCATAACTTAAACCCATACCATGTGACAATGACATATTTCGGACAACAATCATCTGTCTTAGCCAGTCAGATGGTAATTAGTCTGACTGGATCTATTTCCTTCTGGCAAAAAGTAAGTCTACAACAGACTGTCTCTAATCAAGTTGGAATAAGCAGAATAACAAAATATTATTATTACACTTTATGGATTGGAAAAGGCAGGAGATAAACAAAAGATTATCCCGATATGTTATCCCGATATGTTTCTTGACCTTTCTAAGACAGCCATCACCACGTGCAATTGTTTATCTTTAAAGGGATACTAAAAATAGGCATCGGTCAAGTACTCTACAGACAAGGTGAAAAATATACATAAACCAATAAATATTAACCAACGATATCCTTGTGTAAACTAGAACATCAGTGACACATACTATAGTGGGTATAGGTTTTAAAGGGACAGTTCGCCCTCAGATAATATTACTTAAATATATAATGTTTATAACAGTAAACAAAAATTTCACAATAATGTTCACGAACTAAACCTGATATAAACCATATAAGGAAATAATCCAAATTACTGGAGGGCCGCCATTACGGCTGCACCGGACGTCAAATTCGAAGGCGGGAAGGAGAAAAGTCAAATGCTCTGACGTCACCCGGGCTAGCAGTACACATAGTTCATATAGACACCAGTTAGCGTTCCCTGTTCTCCTCGCGCGTTCTTCGATGATTCCGCTTTGTTCGAAACAATCGGAATCATCTTCATCTCGTAATGGTTCTTCTGGCTCAAACCGATATGGCTGAATGTCAGTCTCCTAATGTAAATTTAGCGAGATTACTACGTTTTGTTCTGGAATTATTCTTGGCTAACAGTTGTTGACGTGGTTTGAAATGATTTATACAGACTTTCGGACAAACTGCGGGGTTCAAATGACGTCAACATTCAGGAGCTTCCGGTCTCTCTCTAGCTTCAAAATAGTGGCACCGACGGCGGGCCATTAAAAGTCGATTAATCAGCACTTTGAACTGGATTATTTAATGTGTGGATGATCGTTTTCACATTTTGACATAATTTATTATATTTATTAACATTTGAAAATTTGAAATGAAGGTGGACTGTTTGTTCCTTTAAGTAGAAAATATATTTAGTGCAAGGAAAGCCCACCATAAAGGACAAATGCGAAATATTCCTGTTTTATGTATACCGTTGTCCACTTGATAGATTGAATGTTGTATTCAAATCTCCAAATATAATGAGTCGATGTGTAATATGAAACACCTTTTAGACACAGCCACACAGGCATTTGAACCCGGAAGTGAGAGGTTTGTATCCAAACACTTAGTTTATGCACTTCACTGGATGGAATCGGGAGAAGTGATGACTATCACACCACGTAATTCAATTTTTTTCTGAAATGGAAGATATTCAAAAGTCAAATGGGATTATCTGTGATCTAACTGGTACCGCGTTGGACCACAGATCACAACCATCTGAGTTCGAATCTCTGCGTGGCCATATCTGAAGGGTGCTTCATCTTTAACTTCGCATCATTACTTTTGTAGGTCGCTTGACCGATCGACCTACAAAAGTACATTCAGCGTACCTTGTGCACAGAAGTGGCAGTAAAACATCAATCTTCATCATAATCTTCTTCATACTTATGTTAATTAAAACGTATATTGATATGTGATCATGCAAATCTGATACTTTGGCAAATATAGAAATCCGCCACATACTACTAGCTGTGACGGTGCAGTTAGTTAGTGGGTAGCTCTCGTAATTATAAAGATATTTTCACCAGTCACTCCCCAAATCAGGCATATAACGTTGCACCATTTTACAAACCATGCTGGATACATAATATTTTTAACTGAATACGTACTGCTGGACGAAAAGGAACATTAATTTAAAAGGATGGTCGGCACAAAAACAGGCTATAGGAAAAATAACAGATTATCTTCTAATATTTATTGCAAAAGATCAACTAGTTGAAGACTACCGTAAAACACTCGTAACGCACGTTTAACTAATAAACTCTTTTTGTTATTCATTTTGTAATCCTTAAGCAATAAATTCTATCTTTTACGAAATTGTAAATGACAAATATTCTAAATTCAGTCCATAATACTATTTAATCGAATTCACAGATACATCACATATTATATATATATATATATATATATATATATATATAGAGAGAGAGAGAGAGAGAGAGAGAGAGAGAGAGAGATTGATTGTGATATTGTGGTTTCGAATATGGCCCACACTTGTATTAGTGGTATTTATATTCCTAATCAACCCCTCAGACATATATCCCAGGTTATACAGGTACTGAGGCTAAACAACAGAAGTCAATATAATTTGTATTCAATTATTTTCGTCTATTCACTCTAAGTAGTAATAATGTTTCCATCGTTCTCTTTCTCTTCCTTCATTTCTCTTATACGTTTTGTTGGACATATTAATCAGGATCTACTTTAACAAGAGCAACTATAAGGATTGTATTTAGTTTATCCGTTGTTCATCATCAGATATTAGTCTCAGTTGTAATCCAGGATTAATATAAATGGCTATCGATTGTATGTCGCCAGATTTAGCATTAATTAGACATGGTACTGATCTTAGCTAATATCCCTAAGTTCTGTAACGTATCGGTGTGTGTGTGTGTGTGTGTGTTGTTGTTGTTGTTGTTGTTATAGTTGTTGTTGTTGATATTGTTGTTGTTGTTGTTGTTGTTACTGGTTTTCTTTATACCGATAGGATGTCACATTAAATTAACTATATGCAATGCTTTCTCTGATCACTCATTCACCCATTACTCTCACTTACACATTCACTCAGTCCTTCCCTCGGGCACTCACTCATTCACTCACTCATACGCCGATTCAGTCCACCAATCGATCTCTCTCTCTCTCATTCCCCGCTCCTTCACTAATATTTATTAGCTGGTTCCACACTGTTTATATTCCAAATACAAGTATTCTCTCAGCCCATACATGTTGATATAAAGTAATACAACAAACGACAGTTTATGATAAGTTTGTCAATGTTTTTCAGGCTTCTTGGTGTCATCTTATCTCTCAATATATCTTATGAAGGGACAATTACACGTATCTATTAAATGTAGTAATCTACATTTGATTATGGCATAAGTTTGAGGTATTATTAGTGGCTGATATGTACCCTTATAAATCCCTCATAATTATTAGCCTTTACTAACCTTTGAAGCTTTAGCAAAAGGATTTCGGATTTAGTGTTGAGAACCTTACAAAGCAGGATTTTTCGAGGTAATATATGGGAGGAAGGTGGCTTAAAATGATTATCATGTTCTTAATAAGACTATGATAATTATTGTTTATCATAAGTGGCATTTGTGTTTACCGGGTAGATTACGTGGACTAAAAGGGCATTAAGTAATATTTGTTTATCAGTTACATCAAATACATAAATTGATTAATGGTTGTAGGGTAGAGTGGATGTACGCTTATATCATAACAAGTTATTATTATTATTATTATTATTATTATTATTATTATATATATATGTTTAAGAGTGGGTGAATTAAACAGATGAGACGAGATTAGTGAACGAGTCAGTAAGTGATTGACAATAGCAGAGTCACTTGACGCTAATTGAAAAACTGATTATCAGTTAAATAAGTTATCTAGTCAAGATTACGTATACATATCCGACTTCTCTGTTGTGGTTTGTACTGATGATTCGCTCTCAGATAAATCGAAGTGACATCCACGTAGTGTCTCCGTGATCCACAAAGTACATAATCTGGATCGACTCTAAATGATCGATACTGACATATCTCGATCACAAAACTAAAATTTATAATAAATAATCAATGATACTTCGACAATTATACTCTCTAACGCCTTAATAAAGCGGACATATATTTCAATAAGAAATAGGCCATTTGAATAAAAGTTATCTGATGAATATTTAACAATTTAATGAGAAATTAATGGATGGAATTTAGGTGATAAACTGAAATAATGTAAATATTAAAAAGTAATCATGACTACGTTATGGATATAATGTATACAAAGGTAAGTGTGTAAATATTACAATCGGATACAAAGTTATTTATTTATAAGGAATCACTGAATAGAGAAACACAAAAATAGACTTCAATCAACGGTTTATTTATGATGCATATTTTATACTTCCTCTTTCGTTGACTAACTTAATGGCTTCTATTAAATTTTTTTTTTGAATGAATTAATTAATTAATTAATTAATTAATCTGATAAAATATAATTAAAAAATTATTCCAGAGATACTATTGTTATTTAATGGCTAAGTTAATCACTAAATGCAAGAAAAACTTCGCTAGAACCCATAGGTTTGAACCGGGAACCTATTCTGTTCCATTCTTGTACGTTACGCCTTTAGCTGTAAATGTGTTGAGCTATATTAGTTAATATTATCACCTACAGAGTTGTGCAGGTAACGACTAATTATATTACTTATCACTAAGAGAAAATAATAACATATTATTAATATACTATATAATATAAAATATGAATAGACAGACTCAAAACACTAGAAGAGAGGAATAGACCATTTGGGTTTGTATTTAATGACATTTGACTTTGATTCAGTAAGATTTTGTGTTCTTTTGTCAAATTAATAGAGATTGTGTGTTTCAGATGGGAATTAAATGATCGAAAATACAGGATTAGAATGGCTCACAAAGTTTACCAGATATAATATAAGAGTGGGTGACTTTTTCACAGGGATAAGGGAAGCGTCTATTGCTGTAGTGTAGTTGTGGAAGTAGAATGGCATTATATATATAGTATTGATTTCTTCACAACGCTGGTTAGCTTGATGCATGATAGCGAAAAGAGAAGCCGAGTGCGTAAGCCTTCTTCTGCCAATACACAGCCTCTCCTTATCTAAGACTCCTACATGGCCATCACGCTGGCCACTCATGGTAACATGTCCTGGTACTCACCAACCTTGCCCTAGCTACGGGACAAATAACGCACCACCTATAGCTAAATAGGCGGACATACTAGGTTCGTAGCCAAGTAAGGCAACTAGTCTAGGAGATGGAAATCTGATGTAATACCCACTTCCAGCTCGAACGAGGCCAGCTTGGAATGGTAGGCCTTCAAAACCAATCCAGCAGCTCCTCGACTCCAGTCCAAGATGGCGGCTAGATACGGCAAGGAGTAGGGGTGCTAAGTATCTCTGGTAAGGACAGGCCATCAGTGGAATTTAAACATAGCTACGTATAATGTGAGATCATTGCTGCAGGAGGAACAATTATGGAAATTGAAGACGAACTGGAAGGGATAAAGTGGGACATTATTGGTTTAGGTGAAGTCCGGAAAAGAACAGTTTGAAGAGCTCAAAAGCGGGCACCATCTCTACCACATTGGAATGAAAGATAAAGGTGAGGCCGGAGTGGGGTTCCTGTGCTAAGAGTCTAGCAGAGAATATTTGAGAAATTAATGGACTGAACGAGCGACTAGCACAGCTCACGCTGAAAATAAACAAGAGATGGAAAGTCAAAATTATCCAGGTATATACTCCAACATCATCATCACACGATGGCAACAAGGTGGACAACCTCTGTGAAGATATTTCAGATATATTGAAGAACAGCAACACCCAATTTTCAATAGTAGTGCGGGATTTTAATACAAAATAAGCAAAACAGAAGGGAAAGAAGAAACAATTGGACAATTTGGACTTGGTCGTAGGAACGACAGAGGTGACCGCCTTATTAAATTCGCCAGTAATAGCAAACTCAAAATTATCAATAATTTCTTCAAGAAAGATGCGTTAAGAAGATGGACATGGAGAAGTCCGGATGGGATGACTAAAAATGAAATAGATTTTATACTGACCGAGAAATCCAATATTTTTCAAGATGTGAAGGTAATCAACAAAGTAAACATTTGCAGTGATCACAGCATGCTGCCAGGGAAACACAAACTCATGTGGAAAAACAGGGATAAGGTAGAGAGAAATTTCAACTTCAATTAGACAACCAGTTTCAGCAACTTCATGATGAACATAAGGAAATTGACGCAAAGCTGGACGAATGGAATGAGCAGATAGTGGAGGCTATTCATAAAACTGCCTCGAAGATAGCAGCCTAGAAGAAGAAGACACATAGCAACAAAAGTTCAGACAGTACCAGAAAGCTAATGGAAAAGGGAATACAGATGAAAATGGACAGCTCAGGTATCCCAATTGATGTGGAATACACAGAAACATGTAAGATAATCAGGAAAAAGCTAACGGAAGACATAAGAAAAGATGGTAAAGACAGCAATTGAGCAAAATGGAAGCCCTAAGAAGGTAAAAAAGAACCTATCCCAAAGACGACAGAAAATTACCAGCATTATTGACAGTAATGGACAATAGATTACAGATCAAGACGAGATACCAAGAGAATTGAAGAGTTCTACGATCAACTATATGACAGTGACACACAAACAGAAGAACCAAAAAAATATAATGAACCAATACCAAATATCACATTATTTGGGAGGTGAAGCATGCCGTAAACCACATGACTAGAGGAACAGCCCCAGGGCCAGATAACATCTTCATTGATACAATCAAAGATAGAAATAATGTAATCAATAAAGAACTTGCAAAAGTATTTTCAGCATCTCTACAGAGGAGAAAAATCTGCTCTCTAACATTTATAAACTATTTAGTAAAGTAATGATCAACAGACTGGAAAGAGTCCTAGACAGCAACCAGCCAAAGGAACAAGCCGGATTCAGGAGAGGTTTGTCAACCATCGACCACATCCATACTATAAACCAGCTAAAGGAAAAATGCCTGGAACACAACATACCAGTCAGCATGGCATTTGTGGATTACGAGAAAGCTTTTGATTCTGTGGAAACTCATTCGGTTCTAGAGCACTGCAGGAACAAGGAATCGACAGCAACTACATCTAATTAATAAGAGACATCTACACAGATAACTCCACAACAGAGAAACATCAAGACAACGAAATAAAAAGAACGATCAAACCAGAATGGCAGGTTTTTGGAAGACACATCACAATTATGAAGGGTGCACTACCAACATGCTTAAAAAGAAAGGTCTTCAACCAGTGT
Source organism: Paralvinella palmiformis (assembly GCA_025642065.1). Classification (NCBI taxonomy): domain Eukaryota; kingdom Metazoa; phylum Annelida; class Polychaeta; order Terebellida; family Alvinellidae; genus Paralvinella; species Paralvinella palmiformis. The sequence continues at coordinate 653,898 of JAODUP010000013.1, read as the reverse complement.
ATCCTTCCAGCAATGACATATGGAGCAGAGACCTGGACATTAACAACATAAATGGAAAGAAGTTGTTGCTTCAGATATGTCAACGCCGATATTGGAACTCGGGTGGTAATGATCCGTGATCCAACGCGCTACCAACTAGACCACGGAGGCACCAGGATCAGCGTTGGGCACGATGTGGGATGACTTTGTATTTGTTTTATTCCATTTAGTATTTACCCTCTTTAGCCAATGATGCTCTGTTGCTAATCAACAGTCAAAGTTTTGGTAAATCATTCCTTCAATGTGTTTCGTCGTTCGTTGGCTGGTCTATTTTACTCAAACATCACAAGCCCTTCTATTTCTGTCAGTCTATTGTACTCAAATATCACAAGCCCTTCTATTTATGTCAGTCTATTGTACTCAAACATCACAAGCCCTTCTATTTCTGTCAGTCTATTGCATCCAGACCTAACAATCCTCTTTATTATGTTACTCGTTAGCTGGTCTGTTGTACTCACACATCACAATCCTTTCTATTTCTGTCAGTCTATTGCATCCAGACCTAACAATCCTCTTTATTATGTTACTCGTTGGCTGGTCTATTGTACTCACACATCACAAGCCCTTCTATTTCTGTCAGTCTATTGCATCCAGATCTAACAATCCTCTTTATTATGTTACTCGTTGGCTGGTCTATTGTACTCACACATCACAAGCCCTTCTATTTCTGTCAGTCTATTGCATCCAGACCTAACATTCCTCTTTATTATGTTACTCGTTGGCTGGTCTATTGTACTCACACATCACAAGCCCTTCTATTTCTGTCAGTCTATTGCATCCAGACCTAACATTCCTCTTTATTATGTTACTCGTTGGCTGGTCTATTGTACTCACACATCACAAGACCTTCTATTTCTGTCAGTCTATTGCATCCAGACCTAACATTCCTCTTGATTATGTTACTCGTTGGCTGGTCTGTTGTACTCACACATCACAAGCCCTTCTATTTCTGTCAGTCTATTGCATCCAGACCTAACAATCCTGTTTATTATGTTACTCGTTAGCTGGTCTGTTGTACTCACATATCATAATGCTCTTTCTTTCCTCAGTCGAAAGCTCGTCTCTTGTACCCGGATATCACAATCCTATCTGTTCTGTAACTTGTTTGCTGGTCGATTGTACTCACGAATCACAATCCTATCTGTTCAATACCGTAACAACATAGTAGGGTTCTAGTAGCAATATTATTTATTATCAGCGAGTCTGTTATCTGAAGAGATAAGAGACAGTTTGTTCTACAAAACAACTGACGATGTTATCTCCGACGATACAAATTTAGACTTCTTTCTCCGAGATATTTATCGATCTCATTATTGTCCACCATCAATCACGTCATTCAAACAATGTTATCTGTCATGTTACCATGACAATCTGTACAAAACAGGGGACACCAAAGATTATGCCGGCTATCATTTTACATTTGAAGCTGTTCTACTTCTGTAGTATACCACATAAATGGAGAGAAAGAATGATTTATGGTATAGCATCTTCCCGTCCATCATATTAGCTAGTAAGTTGATACAACTCATCATATAACATATACGATTATCTTGTCTGTTTGGTTGTTTAAATATAGAATAGCCATATTACGATAGCTTTCATCATTTGGGACGTTCCTCATTGTCTAGGAATGTCATTAATCAGAAGGTGCGACTGGATTTAACAATTACATTCCTCCTGGCTGACATTAAACACAGACATAAACACCAACTGGGGAAACACACCACACAAACACAGACATAAACACCAACTGGGGAAACACACCACACAAACACAGACATAAACACCGACTGGGGAAACACATCGAACAAATACAGACATAAAAACCGACTAGGGAAAACACATCCCACAAACACAGACATAAACACCCACTGGGTGAAAACACATCCCTCAAACACAGACATAAAACCGACTGGGGGAAACGCATCCTACAAACACAGGACGGTTTGAAATCCAGAACTGGATATTTATAGTGGATTACTTTAATCCCTGTATCATCGAGCTGTCCTGATGGTTTACGAAGAGGTCGCACATTAATTGTAATTGTTTTAGATTTAAACTCAGAAGACGAAGTATTATCGATTGAACTGAAAATATATAAACACTTCGCCTAGGCTTCGAAGAATATAAAGGATGGTATCAGTATTTGAACTCAAGGAGTTTTACGTATGTTTTCCTATACAAATGTTTGCAAGGATGCGTATCTAGTAACATTTTCTCTGGGGGATCAAAGATTTTAATTATGCAAAATAAAGAGTAGCCGTTTTCTTGAAATAATATATTTAAGGGCGGTACCATCTACAAAACCCATTTCGGATACAATAAGTCAGACACTTGATAAGCATTTAATACAGTATAGCTCCGCTATAACATAGATGTTGGGGGTCCACAAGCTGTTGACCGCGTTATAGGTGGACCGCGAATCGAGACCGACCAGCAGCGATCATCACCATGATATTGTTCTGCAATCTTCAAGGTTATATGCAACTGTTTAATTCACAAATGTTCCCAGTAATTATTTCCACATTTATTTACTTAAGCATAAATCTTAAAATATTTCTGCAAAATTGTGCAAAAGTAACAGCAATGTTTGATTGGTGCTATTCATCCGCCAGGAAAGTGCATGCTTTATAGATGAATAGCAAATATATGGACTAAACAAATGAACGTTCATTGGTGCATGTGCACGAATAAACGTCAGAGAATCACTAAATCTACTTGTAGGTAATTTGAGGCCATTGGCTAAGTTTTATATGTGAATTATAAACTGTGAAAATGCGTCCAATTTATTTCGAAAACAAATGATATGTCAGTAGCGGAAATACCATATCATGGATCCCGCGAATTGGAGTCTACGGTTTGACCATGTTATAGCCGATTTCGTGTTACACTGGTTCGCGTTGTAACGGGGCCACACTGTACAAATGTTAAATGTCAAACTGAATGTAATCCATTTTATTCCGGAATTGTAGAAAAACTAATTGTCATAATGATACGATACCTACATTTAAGCTGATGTATATCTAAGGCTGTATTTCGATGATAGACTACACGTGGCCATTCTTTATCTTTTAATGGCATAATGTAATCTAACTAGCTGCTATGTGCCATCATTTGGAATAAGCTCGTAAAATGATAAAGATAATGATATCCTGTGTTTGTGAGATAACTACGACGAGAATTATGACAGTTGAACCTTGTATGATATTATTGGTATCTTAAATCAAAATTGTGTTCAGTTGGGAGACACCGAAGTAAACGAGTCAAACACTTGGAACAATGATGAAGAACCACCGTATACAGAGCAATCACTATCGTCAAAATGTAATCAATTATCAGCTAATCTTTAATAAATACGATGCGATGTCGATGTTGCATAAGATATGGATCTTGATGTTGTTGTTATTTGGGAAATTCGGCTCACTGGTTATGGCTCAGATTGTTTTTTTTTTTTATTTATGATGTGACTTCAGCTGGATATTCATTCCATCATCCAGCTCGGGCTCATACAAACATGAAAGAGGCGGCATTCTACTTCATGATTCTTTGATGTGTGAAACTCATTTCGGCTTTCATGCTATATCTTTTGAAAATGTTCAACTGGCTTCTCTTCAGAAGTCAACAAAACCGAGGAATAAACACCAGCAGCAAGCTTCCCCGTCAATCCGTCTTGGTTAATCAGATAGGGGCTTCCAAAGACGTGAACATAGAAAGCTGAGGAGTTTAATATATTTTAGTCAACGTTATGATAGCCAATGAATCGTATCGTCATAATGGAGAGAGTGGTACGAAAAGGTCGCAACAAATTACGAAAATATATTGATGAAACAGTTTGACTTTTATTAGGTCACTGAATATTTTATATAAACTATTAGGAACAATAACATGATTACTATTAGCTACATAAATTTGTCTTAAGAATTGTTTTAAATAGCGACACTCTCCGTGACGCCTTTTATAAACTCGTTTTAAAAAAACGCAAAATTATTTAACCTTATTTATTTGGTTTGAGTAACATCAATAACATAATCTTTTAGCACATTCATTCATTCATCACACTGGATTACACCAACTAGGTATGTTTGGTGTGGATGCTGATAATTGTTGTGGGCTGCAGTGAAAAAAACCTTCGATATTCAGTAGTCATCTTTGAGCTGATTTATACCAAGATATATATTGATTATGGTCAGAAAGTCGAACAATACGGTTACTTATTATAACACGACAACAGTTACAGGTAACAATAGATTTATCTGTTTCTGTCATTTAACAAAGTGCCCCATTCGATCTCTTGGGTTCTCCGTGTCTCCCATGACAACGTCTGGAGTATCGACAGTGACATTCTCCCGTATAGAGTATCCGGTACCGACTGGAATCAACTCAAATTCCTTTTTGACTACAGACGATCTGTAACGTCCGGCTAAGTACCAACTGGATCCCTGACCTTCTCAATCATAACATCATCATCAATCACAGCAGATCGACGGTATATGTCATTAAACAATAGAAACAAAACTTTATCAAATCCCACCAGGTGTTGTGAAGGTCATCATTTTGTTATCAAGGTCACCACTGGACAGTGGCAGTCATTTATCAGAATTGATCTCAAAATATCATCGATAATAGATATGTTAATGTTCAGTCACGTTTGTATTCCATATTTCTACTCCTCCTCCACAAGTCAACAATAATTTGTATCACTCGACATTTTGACAGATCATCCCGATTCATCATAATCTAGTTGATGTTAGCAGTCATTATTACATTTAGTTATATTTCCAAACAGAGGTACTGACATCCAATTCTTACTCACTAGTGCAGAATACTTGTAATTAAATTATGGTTCCAACTAATAGTCTTGTGGTTTTTTCCGTGTTTCATTCCATATTTGTTTGTGTTTAAAAGCATAACGCTATCGGCAGGTGATTTTACACACGCACGACAGGTAATTCAAATAATATATATAATTATACAATGTACACTTTTAATAACTCTCACTCTGCGAATCAGTCACACACGATGCAATTATCAAACAACTCAATCTCATTCGTAGCTTGTATAACTCTTCTAAACATTTCAATAAGGGAAAAACTTTGGTAGTCAGTGGGTGTCATATAATTATGTATGTTGATTAAATATGTATATTGATTATGATCCGAGCGAACGGTTTTCAAATGTATCAGCGTATATACTGGCGAATAAATATTTTATTATAATGCATCTTTAACCGTGCGCCCTCAACGAACTGCGCAATGCAATTTCATAATTGTGCACTGCACATTTATGAAGTAATTCATACAAACATAACTTTTTACATAATCTTAAAATGTATTAAACTAACATGAAACAAAAACAGCCCAAATGTGGTAAATAATACCTGTAAAATCTAGGTCTGTATTTGAATCCTAATCATACCCGTTTTGAGGGATGTTTCCCGAAGGATTCGATCTCGCCCTCGGGCACGTGTCCCGGATGTGAAGAGTTCGGAGACTAATTCTCTCCGGAATAATTATGTTTCTGTTTTCATAAGAAGCGAAAATGTGAGGATATTGTTTGATCTATTCACTTTATCATGTGATGAAATATGGCGGCAAAGCCGAAACGTTTCACATATATTCAGTTCGGAAACTAAAAACGGGTTCTTCTGTCAATTAGAATACACTCATTTCTAATCGATTTATGTTCTGTTATTTATTGATTGATTGGGGTTAGGACGTAAATGGTCGCGCGAGCTTTTTTCTTCATATTTTAAATCACGGAAGTAAACGGCGTAAAACACGATTTAGTTACTAAATAAAAGCCGTTACCACGAGAGGGAAGCTTTTTATATTGAACAGACGATATCATAACAAACAAATACTTGGTGTTTTACTTGATATTCATCCTGATAACGTTAAGCTAAAATCTGAGCTATGGAATACGAAAACATATCTGCCTGATATACATCTTCATAAAGTGCATGAAATCAAATGAGTTATTATATATGTAAGCTATCTCGTGGCCTACTCATATAGAGATGTAAACACACGCGGGCGCACAGACACACACACACACACACACAAACATAAATGTTTTAGATTGATGTATATGTCTAGTTTTATTTATATTTATATTTATGGGGGTAGAGGTATCGGTGCCCAGATGGATTCCCAGTTATATTACTTAAGAAATGTACACTGTCCCTTTTTAAACCCATATACAGCATGTGGAGAGAATCCGCGTATCACATGGCCAAATACACCTATATATCATAAGGACGTCAGCCAATCAGAACCCAACAAATATAGGCCAATATCCTTTACTTCCCATTTCACTAAGATCTGTAAAAGGTTCCTCCGCGAAAAACTGGTAGCATTTTACGAGGGAAACAATCCCTTAAATGTAAACCAACATGGTTTCCGGTGAAAGAGACCATGTCTCACCCAACTATTAGAAAACTACGGTACAATTTAAAATTTGGTAGAAAAAGGGAAAACATTTGATGTCGTATTTCTTGACTTTGTAAAAGCATTTGATGATCATGGGATCCTATGACATCAATTAAAAAAGCTTATTATCGGCGGAAAAGTGGTGACATGGATCTATAACATTCCTAATGTTAGAACCCAGTAAAGTCCCAGGTGATAAGTAGTATACCCGAGAGAGCCTCAATGGCCTCAATATTATTCCTCATTATCATAGGGGACATAAATATCAGTACATGTAGCCATGTCCCATCTTTTGCAGATGATGCGAGAGTACTTCTTTCCAACACAAATGAAGATGACATCGAGACACTAGAAAACGACCTCAAAACAATCTACAACTGGCACCAAACAAACAACATGCACTTTAATGAAAACAAATACGATAAGCTCGATAATACGGTAGGAGAAATGATATAAGGGTTGGTGGTATCAGCTAACCCGATGATGTATCATCTCCAGAATACACCGATCACGTGGTAACTGACATACCCACAAGTCTAAGCGTCACTATCACCAGTGTACACATCCCCAATTCTAACAAAGTTGGTGACCATTACCGTGACTGTAACCCCCAGATATATATATATTTGTGAAATTTGTCCAATTTGAGATTTGAAGTTAAAACGTATAAAAGCGCGAATCAGCTGGAAGATAAAAAGCCAAACATCTACAACAACGAAGACTTGACAAAGTCTCGTCTCTATCTATTCGTCTTGACCAGATGATTGAAATGAAATAAATCGATTATGGACACAATATTGGAGAAGCTACAGAATGACGACATCAAGAAAACTGTGTCTGTGTGATAAGTTTTAAAAATGTTCCTGAGGTAAATATTTGCATCTACATGTATTTATTACTATGTTATCTCATTTCTATACTATATATATATATATATATATATATATATATATATATATATATATATATATATATATGCTCCTGTGATTATACTGCTTCATATACACAACTTGTTGTCCTAATGAAGATGAATCTCACATACATGTATCTACATTGATGTATTATCTGAGCTCTGCACCATTAACTGTATAATAATCACTAACCTACTATTATGTGGATAATAATAATAATAATAATATTAATAATAGTAGTAGTAGTAGTAGTATTAGAAGTAGTAGTAGTAGTATAGTAGTAATAGTATTTTATATAGCGCCTTATTCAGCTTTAATTGCTCTAAAACGCCTAGCATTTAAAACACAATTAAAACATATTATGAGCTCATATAGCTTCCATTTTATCAATTCCAATTCCACCTCAAATTTATCAATTGCAAGTTAATTCCAATTCCCAAATTTTCAATTCCAATTCCGTTTTTTCCGACTCTTTTTGCCTATTATTTTTCTACCATGAGTAGATATTTCGAGTACCTACTTGGAATACATACTCCAAGTTTATATTCCAAGTAGGATTGTCATGGAAGAAATATTTCTGAATTTAAAAATATATATGGTAAATTAATTTGTGGATTTAATTTAATTTTGCCTGTTCTAAACATTAAACGGGAGTAAATTCCTAAATAGCAATATATCTATATAGATTACACGCATGATATGTGGTGGAGTCACCAAGGTATCCAGAACATTTTAATTGGTTAAATGCACATGTGCGGTGCCACAGTCAGTGTGCATATTTGATATATATATAAGGAACCAAAGCTCTGGATCAATTTGGTTCCAGTACATAAATTAGCGCAAGCCTAACCACAGGGCGCTTTTAGCTAAAGAGGTATTATATCACGTGGTTGATCATAGTTTTGGGTGCATCCCCATGTAAGAGTATATTTTCTAATCATCAAAGGTGTGTTTTTATTCCATTGCCCAGTAGGAGCCTTGAAACGAATGTATTTGCTTAGCTCCGCCCAGCAGGAACCAAAGCTCTATTTAAAATAAAGGGGGACGTTAAAAAACCCGTTGAGGACGTAAAACACTCCGGCAATGAGCACCCTCAGGGTATTTCAGCTCCATCTTTCCGTACTGCTCCCCTGTGAGTGGTGGAGGAGCAGATTCTCAACCACTCCAACATAGAGGCTGTGCTGAATAAGCGACAGCCTGGGGATTCTCCCCAAGCAACAAAACAAACAGCTCTGGATCATTATTGTTCCAATATATTGGTAACACCACATGTAAGTGTTAACATTGTAAAAATGGTATATTAATTTTTGGATAAAATTCTTTGTAGGAAACTTCAAATTCAACATTTCTGAATTCCAATTCAAAATTTCTCAATTCCAATTCTAATTAATTTGTTTTAAATAATCAATTCCAATTCCGGAATTGGAATTGGAATTGACCATCAATTCCAATTCCGGAATTGAATTGACCCCAACTGACCTCAAATACATTTCATACATAATAAACCTGCTTAAATATTATAAATACGCTAATTTAAATACGTTAGTTTTAAGGACCTTACAGAGTATGTCTTTACTTGCAGCGAGTTTAATATGGCTTGGCAACTTATTCCACAGTCTGGAATTCATGTGTTGATGAACTTTGCATTGTACTTTGACAATGAGTCTGCCCAACCCCTGTGCTATGTGCGCCATAACTATATTCCTTTCGACGATATTGGAGCAATAGACGTTTTGTAATTATTAGTATTATAGTATTATAAATATTATGAACCTGATCAATTTCCCAAATAATCAAGGGTAGACATTTGTTTTGTCTAGCTTTCATTTAACTGTAGAAGCTTACTACTTAATTGTGATCAGTTCTATGATATTTTATGTGACTTACATAACGAGGACTTTAACTTTTTTATAATTAGAGTGAGTGAGGTATTTTGTACTGATAGAACCCCCTGCATCGTTCTTTTCGGATATCACCATATTATAATGTGCTGTAAAAACGATTTATGTCAGCCTTTAAAAATATATTCAAAGAAACCTTTCCCATCCTTAAACCATAGTTCGATGAGAAACGAAAATACAAAACAAAACCTGAGCCATGGTTCTCAACAGGCTTTTGGGCATCTTCCAGACATAAAGCAAAGTTATTCAAAAAGTAAATTTGTAAACAAACTGACGAAAATACTAAATACTACAAAAACTAAGCTTGATCAAAAAAATATGAAAAACACGTGGTCAGTACTAAAACAAACAATAAGTAAACAAAATGATAAATCCATTTTGCCCCAGAATTTCAAAATAGATAACAACTTTATTTATGGTGAAACTGAAGAAACGAGTAGCTTCAATAAATAATTTTCATAAATTAGTAAAATCACCTCTGAAAATCTCCCTAAATCACATACAAAATTACTGCAAAGTTGAAAACATCTCAAATGAACAGCATAATATTTGAAACTATAAAACCAGACCAAGTCATCGAAATCACAAACAGATTAAATCGTAATCTTAGTGCATGTCATGGTGAAAATATATTTTAAGCTATTCAAAAACTATTAAATACGTTAAATATCCATGGACTCACATCATAAATAGATCATTACTTACTAGTATTGTTCATTAATTGGGTGAAAATAGCTAAGGTAATTCCAACAGACAAAACTTAAAAACTACAGACCCATCAGCCTTCTCCCAGATTTTTTGAAAATATTTAAAAGGATAATGTATAACAAGGTAATGTGCTTCCTCAATAGTAGTAGTGTTCTTTATAAACATCAGTTTCGGTTTCATGAGAAACACTCAACAATTCACTCAATTATGTTTTTATTAACTCAGTGTGCATTAGCTAATAATTCTACTTCTAAGCAAGTAACATTATCTGCAACCTCTCAAAAGCATTTGATGTTATAAAGACAGACATTTTATTAAATTATTTAAATTATTATGATATCAGGGGAATCACTAATCAATGGTTTGCCAGTTATCCTGTAATTGGGTAAAAATATGTTCAAATCGGTAAAACGAAGTCTGATGTTGAATTCATAAACTGTGGGCTATCACAAAGGTTTATCCTAGGCCCCTTGGTGTATTTTATATACGTTAATCACATCAACATCCACAAATGTTCATATATTGTTATTTGCTGACGACGCTTTTAGTTATTAGTGAAGCCAATTTTGTCATCTGTCAAAGAGCAAATGTTGTAATGAATATTTTATTGGAATGATTTTGTCCAAATGGTCTCTTATTAAATCCCCTTCATTTTGTTTTAAATTATACCAAAACGTTTGATATTAACAACTTGAACATTTTCGTTGATGGTACTCTTTTGGAGCAAATTGACTCTCAATTCCAAGAGAAAACCACCAAATCTCTTGGCAATATAATGTATAATAATGCATGTTTATATAGCGCCAGAACCAGATAACCCTGTTCTGAGACGCTGTACAGTATTATTATCCCTGACTCAGACACATAGCCATCGCGTCCTGTCAGGTACTCATTTTTATGGATGAGTGAAGCAGTCGCCACATGACAACATTGAAGTTCCCGGAGATTCGAACCCGCGACCTTTCGGCTACGAGTCCTTCGCTCTAACTAACTGCGCTATCACGGCTCGACATATGTATATGGTATGTTTGTAGATGGGTTTCTTTCTAGGAAATATCATTTGACTTACATGAAACATAAGCTTTCTCAGGAATTATATTGCATAAAGCAGGTAAGAAGGTTCCTACTAAAAGACAGTCTAAAATCTCTATACTTGATATTCATACAACCAAATATCTCCTGTGGTAGTCTAGTTTGGGGGCAATGCCAATTCATCAATCCTGCAAGAAACTGTCTTTACAGAAAAATGTTATTTGAATAATTAATAATGCACGTTGAAACAATCATACGGATCCTTTATTCACGTACTGTGAAATCTTTAACTGAAGTCACATAGATCAATGCCAAGTATGTTTAAAAGAGACTTCCTCATTCTTTCGATGGTGTCTTCTGGTATCAATTTGGACACACAGGATGATCGCGTGACAAGACAGCTTACTCATATAAATGTACTTCGATGTAAATCTGCACTATCTAGTAAGCTTCCTTTATTCAATAGACCTATTATATGGAACAACCTCAATTTCCAATTGTAAGTCAAGATCGCAATTTAATCAACCTCTAAAACGTTACATCTTAGCTACACTATAAGCATCTATATACAATGTAACAATCCTTATTGTTGTTGATGTACTTATGTCTAGGTAAATATGTGATTCCTTGGTACTTGGTCCTCATATTTCCATAAATATCAATGGCACACGACCAGACTTTCAAATACACTAACGACATTTTCTTGAGTTGACTACTTTATTTATAATTAGTTAGTGGTCAATTAGCTAATGTATGACCCTCTTCCGTGGTCAATGGAAAGACAGCTTCTGCTACATTGGTCCCCTATTTCTATAAATATATTAAAATAAAAATATGTGCACATTATTGAAGGCGTTGTATGTCATAGTTATACTATTTGACTTAGTAAATGTTGAAACACCACCCTGATGACAAAGTTTTCAAAGTAACCGTTTTGAATTATTGCCAATATTCAGCCCACTTTGACATACCAATAATATAATATCATTTTGATGGATAGGTTGTCACATCATAGCTCTGCGATTACCCCTTGTTGCCTTTATTTCATTTTCCCATCATATATATCGCGTATGATCGTGTAATGCCAATGATATTCGTATGCTAGCGTCATCTAGCGAGTTATTTGCTCAACGAACATTGCTGTGTATTAGGACTCGCCTTCTATTAGGTACGTTATGATGATGGCCTGACGCTTAACGAATCAACAATAATTATTTATTTAATTCAGCCAATATTTGACACCATCCAATCCATCATTAATATAATGTGACCATGTGAGGAGCATAGTGTCAGACAGAAATTAATAACATAACATCAGAATAGTTAATTAAAATCACTAAAAATCAGTGTAAAATATTGACAGTAATTTTGTAGTTCAGTTAGTGATATAGTATCTCGCATTTTATTTGCTGTTCTAATTATGCTAATGGCGAAAGAATACGGTCTCCTCACTTTTTCATAATAAACCAGCTAATATTTAAATATTTCTATCTCCAGAAAATCACCCACAATATGACATAATACGTCACTGGATGACAACAATCCTGAGCTAGAATGGGCTCTCTAGTGTTATGCGTATATTGCTTGGAAATATGTAAATTTATTAAGGTAACTTTGCTAAAATACATAGATCTATTAGGTAATGTGTGTTAATTGTCTATTTAATTTTAGTTTAATAAATTAAAGGTATAGAAATGTAATTTCTTTTCTAAGTATACATTATTTATCGTTATATTATTACACTGTAAGGCGCTTTATTAAAGTTATATTATTATTATTATTAGTATTATTATTATTAGTAGTAGTAGTAGTAGTAGTCTCGTCATCATCACCATCATCATCGTCATCATCATTATAGTATCTACTCTTAATGTTAGTATGTCTTGTTAAAATGAGTTATTAAATCTACTCTTATTATGTTATTGTGTCTACTCTTATTATGTTATTGTGTCTACTCTTATTGTGTTGTTGTGTCTACTCTTATCATGTTATAGTGTCTACTCTTATCATGTTATAGTGTCTACTCTTATCATGTTATTGTGTCTACTCTTATCGTGTTATTGTGTCTATTCTTATCGTGTTATCGTATCTACTCTTATCGTGTTATTGTATCTACTCTTATCGTGTTATAGTGTCTACTCTTATCGTGTTATTGTGTCTACTCTTATCATGTTATCGTATCTACTCTTATCGTGTTATTGTATCTACTCTTATCATGTTATAGTGTCTACTCTTATCATGTTATCGTATCTACTCTTATCGTGTTATAGTGTCTACTCTTATCGTGTTATTGTGTCTACTCTTATCGTGTTATTGTGTGTACTCTTATCATGTTATTGTATCTACTCTTATCGTGTTATAGTGTCTACTCTTATCATGTTATTGTGTCTACTCTTATCGTGTTATTGTGTGTACTCTTATCATGTTATCGTATCTACTCTTATTCTGTTATTGTGTCTACTCTTATTTAGTTCGTTATAACATTCAACTGACATAGGAAACAAGAATCTTATTGACTAATAGATCCCCGCTAATTCCACAATAAACACCACACCTGTGAAATGTTTTCAGTCTCAAATTATCGTGTTATAGTGTCTACTCTTATCATGTTATTGTGTCTACTCTTATCGTGTTATTGTGTGTACTCTTATCATGTTATCGTATCTACTCTTATTCTGTTATTGTGTCTACTCTTATTTAGTTCGTTATAACATTCAACTGACATAGGAAACAAGAATCTTATTGACTAATAGATCCCCGCTAATTCCACAATAAACACCACACCTGTGAAATGTTTTCAGTCTCAAATTGCTTATCAAGTAAACATTTTCAGCCTTTATCAAACTTGTAGACAATGAATGATATGTGTGTGCACATGATCAATTAGTTTATGACTGATGAAATCGGAGACGGATCTACGCCAGTTAGCATGGGGTATTTGTTCGACAGATCACGAAAATATATATATATATATATATATATATATATATATATATATATATATATATATATATAAAGAACACTACATTTTGAATACATTCGGAAAATCCCCAAAGTCAAAGGGGTTGTTCGGACCCCTAAAGCACAGTTTATCCCCTTGAAGATCCGCTTCCTGTTAAGCTAAAGCACAGATAGGGTGGAGAAGACGACAAATAACACATTCAACTATTGGCTAATCTCTATCTCATCTATCAATAATAACGGAATGTTTTCAGGCAAGTGTTCACGCATGCGCAAAACCGGATTTCATCGACTAAGCCCGAGGATTTACTGTTTTAAATTGTATTTATCCCGATTACGTCATACATCATCAAGAAACACGTCTTTAATAAATAGATAGAGCCAATAATCTAGTTTTCTCTGGTTAGTAGATGGGCGAAGGGTGGAGAAGGTCAAAGGTCAGTACATAATTTATCTCCTTTCGTCGTCCTTAAGCCGCCCATTAATAAAACATAACATAATGGGATTAGATTAAAGACAACAACACTAACAACAACAACAACAACGCTATCTATGCCATGTATTCATTAACTATATTTTAATTGTTCGGGCCGAATTCGAACCCACGAGTTGGATGTTTGTGGAGGCACCGTGCTAATCACTGCGTAAAGCCAACAGCTCCGTCATGGTAAATTATATTACATTTGATTATTAAACAATTGTTACCAACCACCTCACCTAAAACATATTTCCTTAAAAGAAATGAGTAGAATTTATAAGAAACTTAAATATATTTAAGCTTCGCCTGACCTCAATTAAAAACTATAAGCTCAAGTAATGACATATTATCGAGAATATTAGATTAATTGCCGGTAAAATAGCCTGTTTATTTTATTATTTACCTAACAACTAAAAAATAAGCTTGTTTATATTAGCATCAGGACAACAAAATGTAGGTGTCATAGTCCATCGTTTATAAACCTTTTCCCAAACTAGGATTATCTACTTAGACAACAGCTGGATGAGATTGAAAGTGTGTCATCTCGCGAAAATATTTGAATCGCTTCTTAAAACTCGTCTTTTTAAGGCTGATGATTTTTGTGAAGAATGACATCTATCGTTTAACATTTATAAATAGGTTATCATCACTAAGGTGTGTTACCCGACAGAAACAAAAACAGTCACAAAATAAAGACTGTACACACTCTCTAACTGGGACTGTTAACAATCTCGCCTTTATGATAAATAAACGATTGCGAAGGACCTGCAGAAACCTGTACAGTCGGTGGTCATCGTCAACTCCCAGGGAAATATACTGTTCCTTGTTATCAGCAGATGGCATAGTCCAGAATACTCCACGCCACGAAGCACGTGAAATATTAATAGCCGGCTTGTGGATTCGAACTTAGAACCCACGAGTTTCTAGTTCACCGAGTTTACCACTGAGCTAAGGCAACATGGAACGACGAGACTGATACTGTCATAGCACACTGGGTGCTACATAACAAAAACTATTATTAGAGATAGAGTGTTACAGGAGAAGGACTGTAACAAGACATTAAATGTTGCCAGTCGTTCTCAATATTAACACCAGGTCCCCTTGTTCAGTGTTCATCTCACACTGACGTCACAGCCGTCCGGGCACGTGACTTCGGTATTTAATTACAGTTTGTATTCATATAATGACATCAGTCTGTACCACACGTGATCATTACTCACGTGATCAGGCCTTTGTCACGGCGATCCTATAAGCCACGCGTCATTTAATGCGTAGAGACACCGAACTCAGAAGCGCCCCTACCGTGTCAACACACAATGGCGTAGAGCTTAGCGAGGCTTAGTGATATTTTGAATGAGATCTCTGTAGATCCGGAATGTGGATCTCTTATCGTAAATGATACGTCAGCATTATGGCGAGACACGTGCCCACAAAGCGGTCATTGTTAATCAGAGCTAGTACATCCAAGGCTCTACTGAAAGTGTCCCCAGGGGCAACTTATAGCGCATCATCGTGCGCATTGCGTCATAAATATGGCCGTCAAGGAACTACACGTCAGATATAAATAGCCTTGATGTTATCATCAATACCGCGAATATCTCGGACAATTAATGAAATATCGCCTGCTTATTTAGGTGGCAGCCATTTTGTTTTCGGGTCACGAGATTTTATTTCTAGTTCAGCCTATCTTCGTCGACGCCATGTTTACTCACATATCAGTTCTGGCAATTTTTGATTGGTATTCCTGTCTGTTTTGATTATAACTGATCAACGCCGAGTATCGATGTCCGAGTGCCGGAGTGAAGCCGATCCCATCCATATTTGGATAGTGCTCTAATATCGCTCAGTCTGTTTACGCGTTGATCCAGAATCCCGTTGACGTCACTTTCCGCCACTGCAGCCTCGCTCTGGGCCGATATCCGTGGATATTGGTTTCTATG